>CM062293.1:491685387-491993631 GCA_031216915.1 Pictodentalium vernedei
GTTCTGCCCACTGATGCGCATGTAAACAAAAACAGATTTGCATATATGTACAGGTCAGCTTCAACTTTGTTCAAATTGAGTCCCTGAGTCGATATTTGGGCACCCTATAGGAGCCCGAATTTTAGATTAGTGCAATATGGGGGAATTTCTTATCAACCTACCTTACAATTGTTTATTACAGGCATGCACTGCAGTGGAGGAACCTAACTCGGATAAAATACTCTCTATTTTAATCTTTCCCAAGAGATTTGGGAAAGAAAAGTGGTGTAAAAACACCACGAAAAAATAAGCCAAAACTGGGTCGAGCGCCATCCCAGTATGGGTCACTCTTCCATAGTACAAATCCACAACTTCTGTAAACCAATGCACAGTGCATCATCAATTCATCATTCTTTTGATTATCCACACACGTGGTGGATGTGTGCCATTTTGCTACGTAACAGTGATAATTCAACTCGTCGATAATGGTTTTCCTATGACTGGATTATGGATCTGAAGATCGTATACTAACAGGACTGTGTTTTATATATTCTCATTAATATTTTCAACCACATTCTCATTGTATATTATTTATTATTCCGTTTTCGCGAATGTTTTTTTGACATCGTGTCAACGCGGTTCGACAATGAATGAAATTTTTCGGTTGATAAATTTAAATTGTTATTGGAGTTAGGTGCCAATTAGGGACTGTCTGGACAGGATTTCTTCACTCTGTTGAGGGCTGAATTTCTGTTTTTTCGGTCCCTGTCGGCCGTCTGGGTTCTGTCGTGTACCCACCGTTTTTTTTCTGCCACCTTCTCTCGTAGTTGAGGGTGTTCTTTTACTTTCTGTATCTGTTGAGTTCACCTTTTTCTTCTACTGCTCTCACCTCTGTTTTTTCCGGTGTTTTTTCCGGTTCGGTTCCTTTAGGGCAATTCCTTTTGCTCTCGCCTTGGTGCATTCTCGTGGCTGTTTCTTCCGCACCCGCGGGTGGTGTGGAATGCTGTCGTTTTGGGCCCTCCCAACTTGACCACGTCTGGTGTGAGTTATACCCCCTCCATGGGGGATGTGCAGCTCCTCCCGTACCCATGGGGAAGGGGGGGATGCTGTCGTTTTGGGGCCTCCCGACTCGACCACATCTTGTGTGAGTTATACCCCCTCTCTGTGGGGGATGTGCAGCTCCTCCCACACCAGTGGGGGTGAGGAACACTGTCGTTTTGGGGCCTCCCGACTCGACCATGTTTGGTGAGAATTACTCCCCCTCCGTGGGGGATGTGCAGCTCTTCCCGCACCAGCGGGGAGTGGGGAACGTTGTCGTTTCGTCGTTTCGGGGTCTCCCGACTCGACCACGTCTGGTGAGAGTTATTCGCCTTCCGTGGGGGATGTGCAGTTTTTTTTATCGTGGTGGATACTGCAGGAGCTGATGGATTTCTGGTGAAGAGATGCCTGCTTCCGGGACTATACGCCCTCTCCAGTCGACATCTGAGGCTGTCACTAGGGTTGTGACTCCTCCTTTGGAGGCTGAACTAGGTGGCTCTCTCCCCTTTTCCGCCAGTTCCAACAGCTCCCATCGTATCTGCTGCTACTGCTGTTCCGTCTACAACGTCATCGGGCACTGTTTTTAGCCGGCCTCGGCTTATCCCTGCAAGGGTCTGCAGGGATGTCTGTAGTGTGGTTGTCGGGTATCGGCCTCAGCCTTCCCTGACTTCAACTCGGCGAGTGGCTGCCGACTGAACCCCCTACTGTGTCCCCTCAGCCATTGAGCACAGTAGTTTTATACCTGCAGTGGTCTGCAATGGTGTCTGGGAGTGTAGATGTGGGGGTATCGGCCTCAGCCTTCCCTGACTTCAACTCGGCGAAGTTGGAAGTGGCTGCCGGCCGGACCCTCTACTGTGGTCTGTGGCATTTTCTGTCCACTTATTCTGGTTACACGGCCAGTTTTGCGGGACCAACGACTTCTGTGCAGCCTGGACCTTTTGCCCCGCAGAGGTCTGCGGCAACTCTCCCAGGTTTCGGCTATGTTGATCCTTGGGGTGTGTCGTACCCCTATACATGTCTGCCCTCAGATGTTTCCGCTGCTGCCTGTCGCCCCGCTTCGGGTGTATTGGAGGATCGTGAACCTTCGCTGGTTAAGAGGGTCAGGTGTGAAGCCACTTTGCTGGTTCGTTCCCATGTCGAACTGGCTGGTACGGGCAGTAAGCTTAGGGAGGCCCTTTCCTTACTCACTCAGGTTCTGTCCAAGAACCTTCCCGTTGCTTCCAGCGAGGCAGCGAGTGGTTTTCAGGCACCTCCTATGGCGCCGCCTCCCGGGATTGGAAACAGGCCGCTTTCTGATTCCCCTGGTTCCTACACCATGGTAGGCGTCGGCTGGTTTGCCCACGATGGGCTATGTGTCTTCCGACTCCATGGAGGAGTCAGACATCCTTGATGTCGAGAGCCAGCAGTCTTCTGACTTGTGGGCAGCTCTTGACTTTGTGTTTGGGTTCCTTCCGGATCTCAAACCATCAAACCAGCCGACAGTGTCAGCCAGGCCGCGATCATCGGTCGCTCGCCTTCAGCCTGTGGAGCAACCTACTTCTGGGCGTCTTCGACCGTGCCAGTCAGTACAGGTGGTTGAAGCATTTTCAGCATTGGACTCTAAGCTGAGTTCCAAGGCTATGAAGGCTGCGTTCTTCACCCGGGTTGACACCTTTTTGCCTCTGGTGCGTTATCTTACTCACACGCATGTCTGTGACACAGCTATTTTGGAACTAGTTCGAAGGGACTCTGTGCTGGACACAGGCCGATCCCTTCCTGGGGGCAGCACACTGCTCTTCGATCTGCTTCTTTGGCAGGTCTGCTACTGTTCCATGGGTTCCGTGTCGATGGTCCGGATGACATCCTACGTCATTCCTAAGATCAGCTGCTGCTTCGTCAGCTTCATCAGCCTTCTAGGGGAGGCAGGGACCGTTCAAAGCCTAACAAGTACCCTTCTGCTTCCTCTGTGAAGCAAAGGGCTGATCCTTCTGCCACCACTTCTCCTTCTTACTCACGGGCTAACGGTAAGTGCCGGCAGGCTAGAGGGAAGTCTCAGGATTCTTCATTCAGTAGAGGAGGTGGTTTCTCCTCTCGCGGGTCTCTTCGGGGCTCGAACTGAAGGTCCTCACCTCGATTCGTCCAGGTTGGAGGAAAGATAGCAGAGTTCGCAGACCGTTGGGCCACCATCACATCTGATCCTTGGGCGTTAGATGTTGTTCGGTCCGGGCTGCGAATATCCTTCTGAAGGCACCCCACTCTGTCCAGAGTGCCTCTTCCAACCATAGTTCCTTCAGACGTTTTACGTCGGGAGCTTTTGTCCACGGAGATAGACAATCTCCTGGCCAAGGGGTCGATCGAGATCGTCAAGAACATTCAGTCAGTGGGGTTTTATTCCCAACTATTCTTGGTGCCGAAGAAGGGCGGCCAACTCCAACCGGTTATCGATCTGTGTATCGTGAACCAGTCTATCATTGCTCCCAAGTTCAGCATGGAGACTTTCCGGTCGTTCCGCCGTTCCATTCACCAGGGAGATTTCGCTTCCAGCATCGACCTGCGAGACGCTTACTTACACGTTCCGATTCATCGGGTGTCGCGGAAGTATCTCAGGTTCGCTTTTCTGGGGCGAGTTTACCAGTTGAAGGCCATGCCTTTTGGCCTCCACCTGGCTCCTTGGGCCGTCACCTGACTGATGTCGCATGTGATAGCCTTCCATCCCACACAGTCCAGGGTGACTACTTCGGCATATCTAGACGATATCCTCCAGAGGCATTCCAATGCTGCCTTACTGGAGTTGGATGTCGACACTCTGTTGAGCTTGCTCACGTCGCTAGGATTCAGAGTCAACGAGGAGAAGTCGGATCTGGTCCCTTCTCAGTCGTTTTGTCATCTGGGGATGGCCTTCCGCACTCAGTTCAAAACAGTGGCGGTTCCCCAGGCCAGGGCTGTGGTTCTCTCAGCTATTGCTCTGACTCTGTACCCAGTCCACATTCGCGACAGCACGGGGTATTCTCCGGCTGCTCGGTCTCTGCGGTTCGGTGACGGATCTCATTCCTCTAGGTCGGCTGCATGTCAGACCTCTCCCAACACTTTCTGCTCAGTCGTTGGAGGCCGGATGTCGATTCTCTGGATCTGGTGCTTCAGTTACCAGAAGCTCTTATCTTCACCTTCTCCACTGGATGAATGTTCAGTGGATCACGCAGGGTGTCCCGTTGGACTTACCCACGTCCGATCGCGTTCTGACAGCAGATGTCAGCGATCTCGGATGGGGTGCAACGTTGGATCCTCTAGGTCTTTCCCTTCACGGGATGTGGGACCAGGATCGGGCATCTCTACACATCAACCAGAAGGAGCTTCTTGCTCTTCTGAGTTTCAGGTAGTGGATCCCTCACCTGTCGAATCGTCAGGTCCTTCTGTTGTTCGACAATTCGACTGTGGTTGCTTACATTCGGAACCAGGGTGGCACACACTCGGTTCCAATGTACGAATTGGCTCGGGATCTTCTACTGCTCTCTCAGGATGTCAACGCCGGGGTGGTTGTCACATTTCCGGTCGTCTGAACATCCTAGCCGTCTCCCTGTCCCGACGGGGCAGGTTCTTTTCCACCGAGGGGATGCTCCACATGGCAGTGTTCCATCGATCTCTTTGTGACTCGTTGGAACCATCCGGTGGACACTTTCGTGTCCCCGTGTCCAGATGCTCAGGCTTTCGCCGTGGACGGTCTTGTCGGCTACGCCTTCCTGCCGGTTCCGATTCCGCCTCAGGTTCTCGCCCAGATATGAACCTGCAGTCGTTGAATCCTTTCGATCACACCCCTATCGCCTAGGTGGGTGTGGATCAATCTGCTCCGCTCTCTGTTTGCGGCAGTTCCGGCATGTCTCCCTCTACGTCACAACTTTCTTTGCCAAAGTCGCCCGAGGAGGTTTCAAGTTGACCCGACTTCATTGTGCCTTCGCACATGTCTTTTATCGGGTCCTGTCTCCTCCATAGTGGTTTTTAGAGACAAGCAGTGGAGTTGCTTTTCTTCTTCAAGGAGGCACTCACTCCACTGGTTTAGCCTCTGTGGCTAAATAGAAGGTTCTTCTGTCGATGTTGTGCGATCACTCTGTTGCTTCTGTCACTCCTTCGATCACACCGCTTGCGGAGTTTTCTGGTATTCGTTTGCTTCTGGGGGTCTCCAGCAATGGGTACAAGTCCATGCTTCGGAGACCTTTTTCATATGTGGTACCGCATTGTTTCCACACTCATCCTTGCCTCTCCAAGCTTGTTCAGCTCTTTTCCTTGAAAAGGTCTAGGACTTTGCAGTTTACTCCAAGATGGACACTTTCTTGGGCGCTCCTCCGCTTGGGGGGGGGGGGGTTCGTGCCTTTATCTTATCCTGGATGGATATGCGTTTTCTCACATGCATCCTTTTCTCGATGGATTTGTCTTACTATTCGTGCAGCTTCCGCTTGGCTAGCTACTGGTGATTGTATTACCATTCGTTTTTTCTGCCACAAGGTGCGTGCACTGTCTTCCTCTTTTAATAACTCTGTCATGTTGTCGGATGATGGATGTTATACTGGCAGCCTACTGGAGAAATGCTACATTCTCTTTTTATCTGCGACAGTTGAAGGAGCTGACAAAGGACCTTTGTCTAGGGGCCATCTTTCTTTGGCTCAGGCTGTTGTCTATCTCAGCCATTCAGCTTTTTTCAGGGTCCGTTCCAACTCTGTGCTGTTACTGCTCTTTCTGTCTGTGCATCACACTTCACCATACGCCTCATCTTTCATTGTTTTTTACTAATGTTTGTGATCCAATCTTTTGATAGGCCTAGGGATCTCTTCCTCTGTCCACGGTTCCAGTGCTATTGAGTTATGTGTGGGTTGGTTATGTGATTCCCTCCTTCTTATTGTCTATTCAGCCTGTAGTAAACAATTGCAAAGTAGGTTGATAAGAAATATAAATTTTATAGTAAATTTCTTTTCTTATTATACCTACCGCAATTGTTTACATGGAGGCCCTCCCATCTTATTATTCGGGTAAGAATCCTTTCTCCCCACTGATCACATAACTCCTGTGTTGTGGGAATCAAAAGAATGATGAATTGATGACGCACTGCCCATTGGTTTACAGAAGTCGTGCATTTGTACTATGGAAGAGCATCCGATACTGGGTGTGCGCCGATGGCGCTCGACCCAGTTTTGGCTTATTTTTTCGTGGTGTTTTTACACCACTTTTCTTTCTCAAATCTCTTGGGAAAGGATAAAATAGAGAGCATTTTATCCGAGTTAGGTTCTTCCACTGTAGTGCAAGCCTGTAGTAAACAATTGCGGTAGGTATAATAAGAAAGGAAATTTACTATAAAATTTATATTTCTTTAAAAATCTTCTTCAGATTCACCAGTCATAATCCTTTCATATTTGATATACAATATCTCTAGGTGGGTCAGATTCAAGTTTGTTCAAATCAAGTCCCTGGGTTAATATTTGTGCTCTCTTTTGGAGCCCAAAGTTTAACTTTGTGCAATGTGAGGAGATTTCAAGTTCAAGTTTGTTCAGATCCATTCCTTGGTGTTTTTCCATACAATTTGCCTTTCAAACTGCAGTGACATAACAACCCTTGGAAGTTTGGCAGTGCTTGTCTACAGGTGATAGAATTGGAAGCAGTCAGGAACACCTACCATAATAATCATCTGACACAGACTCCAGAGTTATGAATAATTTCATGACTTCCTTTCTCTGTAGCATTAATGAACCATGACTAACTGAATGCGGCCCAAAATACTTCTTTGAACCATTTTTTCAGGTGATCGATTAAGGCCCCTTGGGACCTCTTGTTTTCTTTCAAGTTTTAAAAAAATTTAATGCTTCTTCCAGCCCAGCAGCTATTCAAAAGCAAGCAAAAAAATCACTCAACGATAACTTTACCTGTTACTTAATTTATAACTTTATACTTCCAGGCAAAAGATATATATAACAAAACTTCTGGTAAACAGCAAGTTTTACCAATAGATTCAATTTATAAAAAGAATTTACCTGACTGGGGCAAGTAAGTAATATATAGAGGATATTTAGTGTTTTTGAGTGGATACCGAAAATTATCTCATGAGTGACCGATACAAATGTTTATTTTTCGCGAGTGCTTGCGCAAACGAAAATGACCATTTGTCTTAGTCATAAGTGATAAAATTTTCAGTATCCACTCACAAACACTAGATTTTCTTTTTATTATACGCTTTTTATAAGAATCTGATAATTCCTCTCATTTCAACCATGAATTGATGCATGAAAGTAAACAGTGCATTGAATCATCGATATACGGAAGTGATTTCATCGATACTCGGAACAGATATCGTCTTCGATTTGATTCAGTTGGCGGGCTTCTAGTCCAAGCATGGCCTGAAAGTCCGGAATATAAGGTTTTGGTTTGGTACGTCCTTTCAAAGGACGTACCAAACCAAAAACTTATATTACGGACTTTCAGGCCATGTTTGGACTAGTGGGTTTCATGCATCAATTCAAGATGAATATGTGTTGAATTATTGCTGGAAATGATCGGTATCCACTCAAAAACACTAGATTTTCTTTTCATTATACATTTCTAGAACAAATTGATCATTTCCAGTGATAATTTGGCTCGTATTTGAAAGCCGCCATTTTGATTGATACCGTGAAAGTGAAAATTTCTATATCTTCACAGTGGGGGATATGATTTCTATCTTTCCGCAATTTCTTCGATAATCTATCATTTAGCATATAATAAATTAAATGATGTCACACTTTCATTGTTTCCCTTCACTTTCAATACTGCTACAAGCAATTCAGTGCCGGCTTTACCATTAGTACCAGAGGTTCCTGCTATTCCAAGCCGATCTGGTCATTCTATGACTGAAGAATTAGATGTATAATAATACTAAAATAATAAAGTAAAATAATTAGATATATAGAAAGTGACTCTGAGAGTGATACTGAGCCTTGAACTGGGTAACTTTTTCAAAAAACCTTATTGACCAATTCACCCAGGAAGGTTTTTTTTTTTTTGGATGAGTTTGTGCACTCATTTGCAAATTCCTTGTTGTAAATTAACATTTAAAATGTTCTAAAAATTAACATTAATGAAAAATATGTGAGTATTCTCATTTGTAGTATTATAATTATTAAATTTTTTCTGTGAGTTGAACAATTAGTTGGTTAAATTATCATGGGAAAATGGGACTAATTTTTTATATAGTGATTTGGCTAGTACAGGCTTGAAAGAATATATTATTTCCTAGGTACCCTTAACATGCAATCATGAGGAGATCCGCTGAAAATAAACATATTACCTTGGCAGTGGTTCCTAGTCAAGTCTTGGCTGCCTAAATGGGCAGCCAAGACTTGACCAGAATTCACTGCTTAGCTGCTGACAATGCACAGGTGATGGTGTAGTGGGGATTCAAGAAATTACTTTTGGTTGTCAGAATTCATTCATATAGATATGGATTGATACAGTTTATTAGAGAATGCCTATTATAGGCACTCTACAATAAACGCTAAACAGAAAAATTCATACAGATACAATATTTTTGTTTCTAATTGATTATGAAGCATATTGATCAAAGTATAACATCCAAAAATAAAGAAGAACAGTGCTGGCTAAATATGGTTCCAGTACTGTTCAAGAGAGCCCAAATGTGTGCCTCTAGAAGTTAAACAGTCAGCTCATTGCAAGTCCAATTCGGTAGCTCTTAATGCAGTTGTCATTTTTGGGGGCTCTCTTTTTATGAACCCCTTTCGTAATGAATTGGAATCATTTTCACCACATGTACAATTTATTTATTTATTGGGGATTAATGACACTTTTGACAGCCAGGGTCACCTTGGGTCAGACAGTTTTACAGGTGGAGGAAGCCAGAGTACTTGGAGAGAACCACTGAGCAATGGCAAGCACCTGTCAGGCTCCCCAACATACTAACTCCACACAAGCAGGGTTAGCATTGGTTGAAGACAGGTGCACCATCGACGTGCAGTACGCCTTCGTACACAATGCCACCTTGCCCCCAGGTGGACAATGGGGGTGAAGTATCTTGCCCAAGGACACAACATGGTTGCCACCAGTGGGATTCGAACCGAGGACCCCTTGGCTTGCAGCCCGAATCTCTACCTAATGAGGCACCGGAATAAGCTCATGAAGGGATCATATGATATTGTTTTGTTAAAAAAAAAATTAAAATGTGAAGAAAAAAAAATAATTAAAACTAGAGAATTGTAATTTGTTGGACAAATTACGGGCTTTCCCAACTTTCCAATTTGAAAATGCAGGCTACATATAGCAAAGCAAAGTGTTTGAAATTATCCATTTCCAAAATGATAGACAAAAAGCATCCAAAGTTGGCTATATTTTTATACTGTACCAATGTCCCAGACTTAGCTGGTGCTAACTCTTTAAATTTCAAGGCCAAACACAAATTTTGCCCCCCAAACCCCAAAATTTGCATCAAAATCCAATAAATCCATGTCCTATGTGGTCCTCCATACTTTTGTCCACTGCGCATGTGTATTGTCAAGGAAGTACCGAAATTGGTGCCAAATCTTCATTCTTTGTTTGGCCTGTCAATCAGTAACACCTCACTGATATCTGTGCTTATAATCTCAGTTAAAATGATGCCAGATACAAAATCATGAAGGAAATGGTGGATCTAAGGATGAAATAAGAGGATGAGAGGAAGAAACAGTGGAAGGATGTGTTCAGGGCTGTAACTTATAATTTTTATGCAAAATTATTTCATGTTCCCTAATTTCGGGGCATGGGCCTGATGTTTTCATTCTTGCTATGAAATTTCCACTGTTTGTTCAGTGTTCCCTCTCTCCCTTTCCTTGATACCCCCCCCCTCCCCCCCCCCCCCCCCCCTTATATTCTCCCATGCTTTTGGCATAATTTTTGTAATTTTTTTACTGAAATTTCTTGGGAGTTTTTGGCATAGTAACAGAATGTTTATTCTGTTTTTCCCCATGGTTACATCCTCACCCTAGGGGTGTTTAGACTTTTTGGTCATGCATCTACCATCCGATGTACTGCAGTTCCTTCTCAGGAAGCCTCTGTTTTACATCGGATAGTGTTAAAATTGGTTACTGATTTCGGGCCATATTATCAGTGCCTGGAGTCTTCTTTCCGGTTTTTATTCACTTTTGTTTATGTTGACAACGGTTACTTCTGACAGTGATTACTTGTCTTCTATAAGGTTCTGTTCATAGCCAGATACAATAATATTGTCCATAAGTGTAACATTAATTTTTAGATATGTTTTAAAATTTTTGTCCACACTTAGGCTTTTTGGGATCCATTTGGGCTCATCGTTCCATTTGGGAACCATTTGGGAACTTGGGCTCATTTTGAAATTTTTTCGAAAAAAATTTTTCTTTTGAATTATTTTTCAAAATTTTTGTAATGGATTATATTATTATTATGTATCTTTGTATTTCAAGGGTTAGTGCGAGTACGACCGCTGTTTAATATTTGTTCAAAATATGAAAGAATATTGTTCAAATTGTAAATTCTCACGTTCATTGTATTTGCTGTAGTCAATGCACTCGCACTAATTCTTGCTCAGTATGTGCTAATTGGGATGACAAACGTTGGAGACGTGTGTCACAGTATATTGTTAGTGGTGAGAGGTCCATGCCGGTCCTCTCGACACAGGGTCACTCTAGTTTTTCAGTCTCTTTTTCAGAGGAACAAGAACAGGGTGATGTTTCTGTGATGTCTTCAAGAAGTGTGCTTCCATCGTTGCAATCAAATGAAGAGCTAGCGGCAAAAGTGCTCAGCGAAATTCGACAAGTGCCTAGATCCTTAGTAGGATTGACGACCTTGTCGCCAGCTAGCTCGCCCGGTGAAGCTATCACTCGAGAAATGGGTGATGTGATGCCGAGTTCGTCCGTTGATGTCCAGGAGAGGTGAAGGGGTGTTGCGAGCACTATAAACTCGGATCGTGCACACCCGGCGACAACGGATCGGAGAATGGAACGGAGGAAGCTAGACAGTCCGGTAGCTAGCTCGTCCAGGTCTACCCGGACCGCGAGCGAGAGAGGTCCCTCTCTCTTACAGCAACATCTGGGCCCAGATGTTGTTGTACGTCGGTCGTCAGTCGGAGCATACATCCACTCCTCCTGCTCGGGGCGCTCCGTCGCATAGACAGTCCGGCGTGGCTAGTCTACTGGCTTCCTCATCCACACGTCAGCACACACGACCGCAACTTGGCTATGTGACCACAGATATCTAGCCTGCTTCACCGACCAGGGATTCCACGTCGACCAGGTCATTCCATCCGGTAGCCAAGGACATGAGGCCTTACCAGTTGGGACGTTTGCATAAAAGAAGTATGCGAGAGTTACCGTCCCAGGAGCTTCCAGCGGCTAAACTACGTAAGACCGCGGCTCCACAGGCCTCCATGACGGACTTGCTGTCACAGATAGCACAACTCATTTCAGCATCTCAGCAACCTTCAGAAACTCTTTCAGATCAGGAACTGTCTGAGGAAGCTGGGTCAGTACGCTCACCTGCAGTGTCAGAAAGGGACGACCGAGATTCACATTTGGTCCAGTCGGATGGTGAAAGGGAATCAGCGGAGCTGGAATTTTCCCTTTCCGAACAACATAAGGTGGCCATAGATTTTATCCGGCAACTCCTTCCAGACGTTGTTCCTCCGGACCAGAGTGCTGCGATACCAGATAGGAGACTGATAGCGTCACTGGACACAGACTTTTTCGGCCGGAATAAGGACGTCGCGTCTGAGTTTCCTGCTCAGTCCAGAAATGTCTCTCGGACATTTGAACTGCTGAATGACGTTATATTCAGGCTAGCCTCTAAGACTGGCAAATCCAGTTTCTTATTGTCTCATGCTCTACATCTGCCATTCATCAACAGTAGAAATAGATTTGAAACGGCAGGACAGGGCGTGCCATGAGTTTCTCCGCGTTTAGACGACCAGGCAGAAGACTTGGAGTTGTCATTGCCGGTGGCTATGTCGATTATCTCCAGTACGTTGGAGACGACAATCTCGTCTAACAGAGCCAGTTTAGATGCCTTATCGTACGCAGATCACCTTACCAGAGCGTTATCACAATGTCTCGACGGAAAAGAATTCCAGGATGTTCAAACTTTCTTGAGAGTTCTTTCGAGGGCCATAGCATATTCCACATATAACTCAGCCCTTTCAGTGGCAAATTTGTAGTTAGACGTGATGCTGCCCTGGCTTCATCCACAAGTGGATTCTAAGGTGAAAAAATCTCTTCGAGTCGCTCCGGTTTCAGGAAAACTTCTCTTTGATGGTGAGCTTTCGCTAATCTATGATCAGATTACTAAGAAAGCTTCGGACACTCTGCTCTTTAAGTCCGTTTAAAAAAAAACGGACTCAGCAGAGAGGAGTAAGTCAGGGACTTCTGGGGCGAGTACGCCCAAGGGAAGTTCCTATAGAGGATCTAAGAAAGCCTCTACGTCTTACTCCAGAGACCATCAGAGTAGCGACTCGGGTAGGGGTCGTAATGCTGGCCGAGACAACCGGTCAGATGCCCCTAGGTCGACTGGTCGAGGTGCAGGTCGGGGAGGACGTAGTTTCTCCTCTCCCAAGCCTCGAAGGTCCAGGAGGTGATGGTCAAAACCTCTATTGCGTTCCATTGGGCGGAAGGCTGTTGAGATTCTTAACCAATTGGTTGTCAATTACGGACGACCCATGGGTTCAAGGGGTTATTTTGGAAGGTCTAAAACTGTCCTTCAAGGAAAAACCTCCGTTAACACGATGTCGACATTGGACTCAGCTTCCGTCAAACCTTCAGAAGAGAGATTCACTTCTATCAGAAGTCCAATCTCTTCTGGAGAAGAATGCAATGGAGGTAGTAGAAAACCAGGAATCTCCCGGTTTCTACAGTCACCTGTTCCTAGTTCCAAAACCACACTGCTCGTTCCATCCAGTTATAGATTTAAACTGGATAAACAAGCTGATCGTAGCTCCAAAATTTTATATGGAGACCATTCGATCGGTAAGAGCGAGCATTTGAGTGAACGATTACGCTGCGAGCATAAATCTCAAGGATGCATACTTTCACGTCATGGTACTTCCGGTGTTCAGAAAGTACCGTCGCTTCGCTGTCCTAGGAGTCATTTATCAGTTTTGAGCAATATGCTTCGGTCTGAATCTAGCTAGCGCCCTGGGCCTTCACTCGAATAATGAACTTGGTAATGACTCATTCCCGAGCTCATTCGTCTGCGGTAACGTCGACCTACTTGGACGACATTCTTCAGAGGTACGGCAACAGATTAACAGTTCAGAATGATGTTCAGAGTCTGCTTCAACTGCCCGACGTCTCGGTTTCATAGTAGATGAAAAGAAGTCGGATCTAGTTCCGTCCAAGTCATTCATCCACTTGGGAATGAGCTTTGAGACGCTCAACAATCTGATTCGTCTGCCGTTACACAGAGCGAAATTAGTCAGTTGTTACACTCGCTTTTGTCTTCACTCAGATGTAGTAACAGTGAGAGAATTTATGCGACTGATAGGTTTGTGCGGAACCGCCGCGGATCTTATTCCGATGGGGTGCCTACGCACTCGTCCACTCCAGATAATTTTTACTCAGAATTGGAGTGTGAAGATTCATTCGCTCGAAACGAACATCGTCTTGTCGAAACATGTCTTTGGGATCCGCAGTTCCTAAACAAGCACATAAACATCAAAGAGATGATGTCAGTTTGGCCTACGCTGCGTCATTGGATGAACATTATTCAGAATTCACATGTTCAAATTCTGTCCGACAATTCAACAATAGTAGTGTATATTCGGAACCAGGGAGGCACTCATTCCATTCCGTTGTTCAACTTAATGGAGAGAATCCTTCTGTTTGTCCTAGAGCATCAGGTTCTTCTGTCGGTCCATCATATTCCGGGTCATCTGAACGTTCTGGCGGACTCCCTTTCTCGGAAAAGCCGTATGTTGCAATCAGAATGGACTCTCAACAAACGAGTATTCAATCAGATCTGCTACCAGTGGGATCATCCTATGATAGACTTGTTTGCGACGCATCTCAACAATCAGTTGCAGACGTGTGTGTCGCCATGCCCAGATCCTCGAGCCTTCGCAGTAGACGCTCTCTCAATCTCTTGGGACGGAATGATAGGATACCCGTATCCTCCAGCTCCGTTGATTCAACAGATATTGCTAAAAATAAAGCAATCTCATTGCAAGATTCTGTTGGTAGCATCTCTGTCACCCCAGAGACCATGGATAAATCTGCTCATGTGTCTGTTGTGGGACATTCCTCGGAAGCTTCCTCCATGGGAGGACCTTCTTTCGCAGGGGAAATCATGCACACTGCATCACAAGACGCAAGGTCTCAACCTTCACGTATTTCTGTTGTGCGGTCCTTCTTGCATGGCAAGCATTTTACAGGACGAGCAGTGGACGCAATTTCTAACTGTAGGAGGACCTCCTCTTCGCTAAATTATGCTGCTAAGTGGAAGGTTTTCTCTCGTTGGTGTAGGGATCATTCGGTTGATATTTATGATCCCTCCATTCCAGACATTGCTAATTTTTTTAACTACTTGTTTGACGAGATCAAACTGCAGCCAATAACTATTAAGGGTTATAGGTCTATGCCATCGGATACTTGTGCTGATCATGATAGCTTACAAATTGGATCTAATGTCTCTTTATCAAAGTTCATTGAAAACTTTTCGATAAATAGACCTAGAACCCTTAGGTTAATTCTGAAGCTAAAAGAAGCGCCATTTGAACCCCTTGACATGGTAGACTTCAAATACTTATCTTATAAGACAGCTTTTCTCTTAGCTTTCTCTTCTGCTAGAAGAGTCAGTGAGCTTCATGCACTATCTGTTGATGATTCTCACTATCGTAGTGTTGGTAATACTATTACTTTGACTACTAATGTTGGATATTTGGCTAAGAATCAGGCTCCTAATAAGTACCCTGAACCTATTGTGATTAAGGCTCTTCCGTCCTCAGACTGCTATGTCCAGTCAGAGCTGCCTCTGTCTCTGCTGCCTAATAGAAGGGACATTACGGTCCATTCTATTTCAAGGTGGATTCAATTGACTATTCGTACTGCTTATGAAAAATTATCTTCTCAGCAGTCTGTGCTTAAGATTTCAGCGCATGAAGTGAGGGCACTGTCTGCATCTTGGGCTTATGCTAATAGTATTGCTATTACCGATTTGATCAAGGCTGCATACTGGTCTCAGCCTTCTACATTCACAAATTTTTACCTTAGAAATATTGAGTCTATTTCTGGCAACCTGCGTTGTTTAGGTCCGTTATCTGTTGCTCAGAATGTCATCCACTAAACAGTTGCAACTATAGTTATGCAGGCTTTCTGTTCCAGCAGTGACTCTGTCCTGCTGCCCTCTCCGTTCTGGGGTGATTAACCCAGAGCAAGGGGAAAGGGTAATTGAGCCTATTGGATTTTTAGTCGAGTTGTGACGAAGTCAAACTCGACTTATAGTTTGGTGAATGGCGGGCGGGCGTAAACAATTGGTTTCCGGATGATAACTTGATAGTGGTTCAACTCACATTCATGAAACTTCATAGGTAGATTGGCCTTGGTGAGGGGAAGAACCCTATTGATTTTGGACGTCAACATGACCTTGAACATAGTAAATCGCAACAATTCCTTTCCGGATGATAACTTGATAGTAGTTCAACCTACATTCATAAAACTTCATAGGTGAGTTGGCCTTGGTGCGAGGAAGAACTCTATTGATCTTGGACTCACCAGATCAAAGGTCAAGGTCACAGTGACCTTGAACATAGTATATCGCAACAATTGGTTTCCGGATGATAACTTGATAGTGGTTCAACCTAGAGTCATGAAACTTTACAGGCGTATTGGCCTTGGTGCGAGGAAGAACCCTATTGATGTTGGACTCACCAGGTCAAAGGTCAAGGTCACAGTGACCTTGAACATAGTATATCGCAACAATTGGTTTCCGGATGAGAACTTGATAGTGGTTCAACCTAGAGTCATGAAACTTCATAGGTGTGTTGGCCTTGGTGCGAGGAACTGTTGTCACAACTCGACATTGGATCGGTGATCCTGAGCGGCATTTTCCTTTATGTCCTAGGCCCTCCAGCCTTTTTCTATTCAGCTAAGTCTGGGTCATTGGTACAGTATAAAAATGTTAAAAAATTTATAGTAAATTATATATTTTTTATACTTACCAATGACCCAGACGGGGATGGCCCTCCCATGAGTTGGGAACTCATGCCTCCCCGCTGATTACATAACACTTACCAGGCACTGGTTGTAAGAATGAAGATTTGGCGCCAATTTCGGTACTTCCTTGACACTGCACATGCGCAAATGGACAAAAGTATGGAGGACCACATAGGACATGGATTTTTTGTATTTTGATGCAAATTGTGGGGATTGGGGGGGGGGGGGGGGGGGCAAAATTTGTGTTTGGCCCTGAAATTTAAAGAGTTAGCACCAGCTAAGTCTGGGTCATTGGTAAGTATAAAAAATATATAAATTACTGTAAATTTTTTAACTTTTTGGCATTCTATAATGGTACTCTTATTCTCACCCTCATTGTGCTTGGGTGTTAAATCTTGAGATTAAAAAGTAAACACAAACTTTCTTCTGCAATCATTGTTACATCTATCCATACCAAAATAATTGCTCCAACAACCTTGCAATTAGAGGAAATGAGTACAGATGTTTGCAAAATTCACTGAAAATCAATTTTTGTCGTACAGTACTATTCTTTACATGGCCAAAGCATATGTTGGGTTAAGCCCCAAAGCATAACTTACAGCAGATTTGTTCATTAAGCATCTCTACCTATAGCAAAACAAAGTATTTAAAATTAACCCTTTCCAAAATGACAGGAAAATGTAACCGAAGTTGGCTAATTTGAGCATTTTCGAATGGTCGTACCCTCATTGTGCTTGAGGGTTAAAGACGAGATTAAAAACTAAACAGTAACTTTCTTCTGCAAGCATTGTTGCATCTATGCATACAAAAATAATTGTTACAACAATATTGTAATTAGAGAAATTAGCGCTTGAAGTTAGTCAATCTCGAAGATAAAATGCTATATTCATAACATTTGTGGCCAATAGGGGTTAATTTTAAAATATTTGTGTGGTGATTTTAGTGTATCATATTATGCTCTAAATGTATGAACATCAGTCACAGACTGAGTGTCTGATAAGAGACATGGCGGAATCTTGAATCTTGGTATTTGAATGAACATTTACAAGTTGAGGGTACTCCAGGTCAAGGCACGACAACTGGGTGAGGGTTAAAACTTGGAATAAAACATATAACAGCAAAATTGTTCTTGGATGAATGTCCTATCTTCTCATGGGAAACGTTTTGAGAAAATATGGCTCCAGTGCTGAGAAATTGCATATAAATTTTGGCGAAAATAACAATTATTCCGACAGTACCCTTATAGGAAGTCTCAAATCTGCCAAGGGTTAAACTTTTAATAATAACACAGAGAACAAAATTTGTCATACTTTGACTGCTGCATGCAGCTATAGAAAACATTCAGAGCTCAATGAATTTAAAATGGAGTAAACTGTCACCTAAACTTACCAAATTCTGAAAAATTGGATTTGTTTTGGACGGTACCTACTTTTATGAAACCAGAATGGGATAGAGTTAAACTTTACAACCAAACTTACAACAGCAAATATGCTCGGTAGTCAGTTGTGAAAACATACATGAAAAGTGTTTGAAATTAACTCTTTCCAAAATGATAGAAAAAGCAACCAAAGTTAGCTAATTTTGGCATTTTCAAATGGTACTCTTATTCTCGCCCTCATTGTGCTTGAGGGTTAAATCTGAGATTAAAAAGTAAACAGTAACTTTCTTCCACAATCATTGTTGCATCTAACATACCAAAATAATTGTTTCAACAACCTTGTAATTAGAGAAATTTGCCCTTGAAGTTGGTCAATTTTGAAGAAAAAAATCTATATTCATGTCATTTTTGGCCAATAGGGGTTAATGTTGAAAGATTTGAGTGGTGATTGTGGTATATCATATTATGCTCTAAATGTGTGGAAAATTTGAGCTAAATAACTGTAAACAATTTTGAGACATTTGAAAAATGGTAAAATTTTGATGGTTTTGGCAGAATATAGCGTTTTCACAGACATGACGATACTGCATTTCACTGGATTTTATGACATTATATAAGTATGCCAAATTTGGTCAAAATCGTATAGCTTGTTTTTGAGCAGTTCAACAGACAAAATTCACAGCAAAAAAAAAAATACAAAAGAAATATTTTGAAAAAGAAGAATAACAAGAGTCTTTCCCAGACTGGGTTTGGGAAAGCCTAAAAAATAAAAAAAATAAAAAAAATAGAAAAGAAAAATTTTGAAAAAGAAGAATAACAAGAGTCTTTCCCAAACTTGTTGAGAATTTATTTATTCTTTTATATCCTGCAAGACAGAGCTCAAGGGGCACTGTCAAACAAGATGTTATAATATTAGAATGCTTCCTTCTTTGTTATAAAAATGGCCAGAGAAACAGAAGATCTACTTTATGGGACCTTAGTTTATCATTTCAAACATCAACATTCTGAACATTGTTTGTATTTTCAGACCATTGCCTCATGTGAAGTTCAGACCAAGTTGGAATCCTCAGGGAAATCCAGTTTATGCAAGGAATTTATTGGCATTTCCTCATGACATGAATAACTGTAGAATAGGTGAGCTTTTCTCAGATATTATTTTTATTGGTCGTTTTGTGTCAACAACCGAGACCTATGGTTTGGGGATGGTCAGTGGGCGGGCGGGTGTCTGGGCATCCTCACACAGTCAGTGCAATAACTTGAACAACATTCTCCTATTCGATTAATAATATTTGTCATGCAGGTCTTGTGCAATAATATATCAAACTAGTTCAAAGACTGGCCCAACTTGATTTTTCATTACAGAGTTATGGGCCTTAATTAGCCAATTTTTACTAATTTTGAGCTCATTAGCCCAATAACTTGAACAAACATTCTCCGATTTGTCTAATTTGCCATACAGGTCTTTTGCAATAATATCTCGAGTTCGAAAACTGGCTCAGCCAAATTTTTAGTTGCCAAGTTATGGGCTGTAATTCATAAAGTTTTACCAATTTCGCTCTTGTTAGTGCAATTACTTGAACAAACATTCTGTAATTTTACTAATATTTGCCATACAGGTTTTTGCAATAATATCTCAAGCAAGTTCAAAAACTGGCCCGGTCAAATTTTTTGTTACAGTATTATGAGCTTTAATTAGTCAATTTTTATGAATTTTGAGCTCATTAACACTATAACTTGAACAAACATTCTCCAATTTGTCTTTTGCAATAATATCTCAAGCAAGTTTGAAAACTGTCCCAGTCCGATTTCTCATTACAGAGTTATGAACCTTAATTAGTCCATCTTTACGAATTTTAAACTTGTCCGCGTCGATTTTTGCAAATTTTGAGCTCAGTGTGATGACATTTCTGATTTTCAATAGAGAGTGCATGAAGAAAGTAGCCACAACTCAACGCCTGCATCTCCAATGTGCACCTCTTGGTTATTTTTTCATTTGCAATCATTGAAAGTGTGTTATTAAAAGCAACAGACATTTCTCACATCTACAGTACAGTAGCCGTGGATTGGTCATAATCCATTCATGGGCAGTGATGTTCACTCATGCATTTACCAGGTAATAAAAATCATCATCAGCAAAATTTTAATTAATGAAGCTCCAGGTTGTACCCGGTGCTTCATTTATTAAATTTTTGATGATTATTCCTATTATTAGTGTTCGGAATGTAATATTTTTACACTGTACACCAATGGCCCAGACATTGCTGGTACTAACTCCAAAATATCGAGGGCCAAACACACATTTTGCCCCCCACTCCCTCAAATTTGCATGCAAAACCAAAAATGACCCTCCATACATTTACTCTCCGTGCATGCGCAGACGCCAGGAAGTGACTGGAATTGGCCCCAACATCATTCTTTGTTTGGCCCTCTGTCAGATACCAACAAACTGACTTCTGTGCTTTTAAATCTCAGTTTATAATGATGCCAGACACAAATCAATGGTTAATTTGGTGGATCCAAGGACACAACTGGATGAAGGAAGGAAGAAAACGGTGGTTTGAAATGTTCAGGGCTGTAATTTTATAATATTTATAAAAATTAGTTCATGTTCCCCAATTTCGGGACATGGGCCTGACGTCATCATTATTGATAATGATTTTTCCTCTGTTAAGTATTCCTTCCCTACCCTCCCTTAATCCCCCCCAGTTAAACTCCCAAGCTTTTTGGCTTGTTTTATTGAATTTTTTTTATAAAATTTCTTGAGAGTTTAACGTGTTACACAGAATGTTTATTCTGTATATCCCCAGAGTTATGTCCACACCCTTGGGGTGTTTAGGCGTTTTGGTCATGCATCATAATCCAATGTATCGTTTTTTCTTCTGATGAAGATCTTGCTTTACATCGGATAGTTCAAAAATCTGTTACTGACTTCGGGCCGTGTTGCCTGGGGTCTCGTTTCCGTTTTTCATTCTGACTTTGTTTATATTAACAATGCTATGAGTTTATAATTGCATAATAATGTTGTATAATTCATTCAGTTTCCTGGTTACACTTGTATCACTCGGTCATACCGTGGATACAGGCTGTATTCAGATGAGTATGTGTGGGATTTCATTGCTCGCGTGCATAATATGTGTATTTATTAGGAAGACGCATTATTGAACAGATTATATAAATTCTTGCTCTGCTTGTAGAGCTCATGAGAATTTTGGGGCTATTTGGATCAGTTATGAAACTTCCAGTGGGCCGTCTATGCATAAGTTCTCAATGTTTTGGCATTATTATTCGGAGTACTATATTCTTTCTCCGAACAGTCATTGGTTGTTACAGGCCTAGCAACAATTAATTATTTTGGGGACCGTCCGTAACGAGTCTGTTAATCATAGCTTGTTCCATGTTCTAAGTCCAGGTTTCTTCCACAGACGGTACACTGGAGAATTCACATTGGAGTTTTATTACTGGAATTAATTGTACACCTGAACGGGGTCGCCTGTTGGTTGCCTTAGAAGCGTGTTTGCTCTAACAGTTACTTTCCATTGGAATTCAATTGGACAAGTGTATGGTTGTACTTGTTATATCACCGGTTTTCGACCTATTTACGTATTCCGACTCAGGTATACGTTAGAAGCATGCGCTGTTTATAACCGGGATCACCACAATAGCCTTAGCTTCTGAAGTGATGTTAAGCACCAATAATTAATAATAATTAATACCTGGGTGCATGTTGGGCAAATATATAGTGATTATTTGGTACCGCTTTTCACTGATTCCAGAGCGCTTCCCTCTTTGTTTTGAAGAATATTCCTTCAAAAAAAGGGGGGGAGGTGATTTTTCTTCATCTCGCCCAGCTTGTAAATAAGTGTGTAACTATGAGTAAAGCTGTTTTTGTATGTAGATTTTTACTGATCTCAGATAGAGCTTGTTTATATATATATATATGGCGTGTGTTTGTGGGGTTCAGTCTCTCACTCTTGAATACGCCATCCTGATTTAACCCTTTACCCAACGTAACGGCCAAAACCGGCCAGCGCTATTTTCAAATATCGCCAATTAATTTTCAGTATTTTTTCACTTTTTGTCTCAAAAACATAGGTTATGACCCCTCGTTGGAACGAGTTCGTCGAGCTCTTTCCAACGAGGGGTCATAACCTATGTTTTTGAGACAAAAAATGAAAAAAATTAGTTACTCAAGAAATTTGTTTGCAAATGTCGTCTGCTTTTCGTGTTAGGTAAAGGGTTAAGTGGCTTAGTCCGGTATAGCCATAAATTGGGGGCTTGTTACACCCAGTTAGCATAATCATTAATAATTAATCATAATCATTCATGGTAAGATTATGGAATTACTCAGATATGGCTCCTTATTGATGATATGTTTTCTCTATTATTGTATAGAGAGAAACATGTGTAATTCTTTTAATTTTAATCTCCTTGTCACCTTGGAATGCAGGCTTAGGAACTATATTTGGTCTGCTAATTCTTAAGTCCTAGGCCCTTCGCTTTTTTACAATTCAGCTAAGTCTGGTCCATTGGTTATTAGTATAAAAATATGATAAATTTAAAGTCATTTGTATATTTTTTATACTTACCAATGGCCCAGACGGGGATGGCCCTCCCATGAGTGGGCACTCATACCTCCCTGTTATTATTTAGTATGCTCATCTACAAAGAATGAGGTTGGCGCCAATTCCGGTCTCTTCCTGACTGCTGCTCCATAAAAGTATGGAGTGCCAGATAGGACTTTTAATTTTCGGTTTTGAATGCAAATTTAGGGGATTTGGGGGGGTTCAAAATTTGTTTTTGGCCCTTGATAATATCGAGTTTGCACCAGCTAAGTCTGGGCCATTGGTAAGTATAAAAAATATACAAATTATTTTAAATTTATCATTTTCCATTTTTAGCTCATCTTTGGCAAAGCCAAATTTGAGGTATTGTCATGGCCTGTCGTCCGTCTGTCGCCCTGTCAACACAGCTCGGGCTAGAGGCCATATTTATGAACCGATCTTTATGAAACTTCTTGGGTGCCTTTGTTATCACTGTGGGATGAGAACGAATGTTTTAGGGTCCGGTCCGAAATTCAAGATGGCCACTGGCAGCCATTTTGTACAAAATTAGGTGCAATCAGATTTTTGCGCAGAACTTCCAAATGAAAGCTCTGATTTGAATAATCTTTTGTATGAATGTTTAGTACAATGGGATACATCGCATATAATACAGGGTTTTTTCTCGTGCGTAAATTATGCAAATTATACTAACTTTGATTTATTTAGTGTTACTTTCAGCACTGTAAGTGCAAATGCCAATATGGCTCAGGCTGGAGGCCGTATTTATGAACCAATCTTTATAAAACTTCTTGGGTACCTTTTTTATCACCGTGGGACGAGAACGAGTGTTTTTGGGTGCGGTCTGAAATTCAAGATGGCTGCTGGCAGCCATTTTGTACAAAATTAGGTACAATCAGATTTTTGCGCAGAACTTCTGTATGAAAGTTCTGATTTGAATAAATTTTTGTATGAATGTTTAGTAACATGGAATACATCACATATAATACAGGTTTTTTTCTCGTGCAGAAATTATGCAAATCAGATGAACTTTGATTTATTCAGTGCTACTTATACGCTGTAAGTGCACATGTCAATACAGCTAGGGCTGGAGGCTGTATTTATGAACCGATCTTCATGAAACTTATTAGGTCCCTTTGTTATCACCTTTGGACGAGAACGAGTGTTTTTGGGTGCAGTCCGCAATTCAAGATGGCTGCCAGCAGCCATTTTGTACCCAAATTAGGTGCAATCAGTTTTTGGTACAGAACTTCTATATGAAGGTTCTGATTTGAATAAATTTTTGAATGAATGTTTAGTAACATGGAATACATCACATATAATACGGGTTTTTTTCTCGTGCAGAAATTATGCAAATTAGATGAACTTTGATTTATTCAGTGTTACTTATACACAGTCAGTGCTCATGTCAATACGGCTCGGGCTAGAGGCTGTATTTATGAACCGATCTTCACAAAATTTCTTGGGTACCTTTGTTATCACCTTGGGATGAGAACGAGTGTTTCTGGGTGCGGTCCAAAATTCAAGATGGCTGCCAGTGGCCATTTTGTACCGAAATTAGGTCCAATCAGTTTTTTGTACACAACTTCTATACGGCTCAGGCTAGAGGCCGTATTTATGAATCGATCTTCACGAAACTTCTTGGGTACCTTTGTTATCACCTTGGGACAGGAACAAGTGTTTTTGGGTGCCTTTGTTATCAATATGCTGTGAGAACAAATATTTCGGGGTTCAGTCAGACCCACTCTGGGACTCAAAGATTTCTTTTCTAGTTTAGCATTTGACTGTCACCCACCTTTACAATACTTTACCTATACGTTTGTTACAGGCAACGGTCAGTATTTATGTACAGACCATTACAATACTTTATATGTACCTTTGTTATCAGGTCATTACCTAGATGTTTGTCATTTCTGTGTCACATACTATACATGTACATGTCTTAACAAGTTGAGCTACAGTGTCATTGACACTTTCATTTTACTTGAAAATTGGATGTCTAGCTGATAACTTTAGTTTGAGTTAATGAATCAACACCAAATATAGGTTTGTCTCATGAATGTGCAGGTCAAGTTCGAATTTGCTTTGAGTCCAACCAATTGTGGCTGAGGTATTTCCCTTTTTCCATTTTTCCACTTTGAAAATTTGTGTTTTAGTCTTCAATATGTCCAATGTAAGAACTTGCTGTCGAGGGACATAACCCATACCTGGCAGTGCACTTGTTTCACCTGGAAATCTCTTCCATGACACTATTTTGCACTTGAAGAAAACAAATATTTAACCAACATTTCCTTGTTTGACAGTGCTCACCATATAGTTGGTTAAAATTTCAACTACATTATGGGAAATTTTCACTGCTGAAAATATTGGTTTGCCACATTATAGTGTAAGTAGTTAAATTTCTGATTCCAACTATTTTCTTAACTGTTTTGTAAATAAACCAAAAAAAATGGAGGAAAAATTGCCTGAGAAACAAGAAAAAAAATTTTATAGGCCTAACTTCTATTTTATTATTTCTTTACTCAACTCACCTATCCCTACTAATGATTCACAGAAACTCTGTGAGAATTTTTTTTTTCAAGAAACTGAGCACAGAACTGAATTGTCCTGTAATTTTTCTCAGTCCAGCATATGCTGGTAAAATACTGTAAAAAATTAAGGTTAATCTTGAACTCTAATAAAATATTTATTCTTATTGCATTTACAGTGTTTGGTATGTTACTTGGAGATACTCTATTTCTGGACAGCTTGGACCATGCCAATACTTACAGGCAAGAGGTAAAAATTTATTTTCTTTAGGCCTAAAAATGTTAAAAATCTGTTTATCTGGCCCTCCCACATGGTCCTTTTGGATGCTCCATGCTCTCTTTTTATAAACTTGAAAAAATAAAATTGAATGGTTTATGGCTGATATTTTACCCAAGTTAATAAAATTGATAAATTTGTCCCCTGAATGCAAAACGGCTTTGCAATGCTTTTGACGAAATAGTCCACCACCCATGCTATTCTGTAGATTATGAGGCCCTAACCCCCTGCACACTGATGCCGAAATATCTAAAGTTCAGGGTGCTAATATTTCCCATAATGCAACTAGAAATTTAACCAATTCAATCTTGTTTGACAGAGCTCAATGAGCTCTGTCAAACAAGATTAATTAAATTCCCAGTTGCATTATGGGAAAAATGGCAACTTCAGATTTGAATATTTTGACATTAGTGTGCAGGAGGTTAAACATAAAGCAAACCAAGAACTCTTGATGGCAAAGAAGTATTTACAAATATAAAACCACCTGCCTGCATGCAATTTTACAAAAAAATGGCCTGAGAAACAAGATCTACTTTGTGGGGCCTTGCTATTGCCTTTTGTATGTTTTTCATCACGAATAATAAACTGAATTAAAATCAGATTTATTGGATACAATATTCGGCTCCTAAAAGCCACAGTATACCGGTGGTAGCTTCCGTGTATATGATGGGAGGCTTCCACCGGTATGCTGTGTCATTTATATTTCATGTATGTGTTAAATGCATCAATATAAGATGGCATTAACCCTTGGCCGGACATTTTTCAGAGATTTTTTTACTTTTTTAATGCAATGTTAGACTTTTTGTCAGTGGGGACTTTGAAAATTTCTGACCTCTTTTCCTATACATGTACATGACTGGACATTTTTTGCAGATTTGTAATAAGCCTAGGTTTTTTGCATGCCATGCGTTGTTGAGCTAATGGGGATGGGTCCCCTCACACCTACTTCGAACCTTTGCTTGTTAGTCATTATTGGAACAAGCTCATCAAGCTTCTTCCATTAATAGTTAATAGGTTATGAGGTATGTTTTGGGGTAGAAAAATGAAAAAAATAAAATTTGAATAGCAAATATTGTATATCATGTGTGCAGATATGACAGATTCGTTGTGTAAACGGTTAACAAACAATAACACAGACTATTTTGTGTCTAAGCATTGTCATTGCTGGGACACTCAGGCTCTAGTTTTGAAAGCCCTGATACTGGCTTCTAGCACTCAACCAGTTAAAGGGACTTTCAACAGCCAGGGTCACTTCATATCTGACTGTTTTATGGGTGGAGGGAGCTGGAATTCCCAGAAAGAACCACGGAACAGTAAGGAGCAACTGTCAGATTCCCCAACTCTCCAATATACAAACTCGGCAGTGGTTGAAGGCAAGTGCACCATTGATTTGATGTGCACTATGCCTCAGTTCACAGTTCCATCATGTTCCCATGTGGGCAATTTGGATTAACCCTTCACCAAACGGATCGGTCACATCTGCCTTTGTAATTTATAAATTGAGCAATTGAAACGATGTATTTTTTTTAAAAAATCAACAAAACCATATCATGTGACCCTCATTGGAACGAGCTCATTCATTGGAACGAGCTCATTGAGCTTGTTCCATTGAGGGATCACATGATATAGTTTTGTTGAAATGTTTTGAAAAAACTGAAAAAACAAATATTAAAATAACAAATTTTGGTATCGTGTGCGTTGGATAAAAGGTTAAGTGTCTTGCCAAACGACACAATACATTAACTGCTGGTCAGGATCAAATCATTAACCTTTTGGTTCAAAGTCCATTGCTCTAACCATTGAGCCACTGCACTACCCAGCATCACAATTATTACATAAGAAAATCATAATATACAATATGGTCTCAACCAAGGAAACAGAGAGCTGCCACCAAGATGGCAATTAAACATTTTTAGCTCAACTTTGGCAAAGCCAAATTTGAGCTTATGCCATGGCCAGTCGTCCATCATCTGTCTGTCTGGCCATCTGTCCGTCTGTCCGTCACCAATTCAATACGGCTCGGGCTAGGGGACGCATTTATGAACCAATCTTTACGAAACTTCTTGGGTACCTTTGTTATGACCGTGGGACGAGAACAGGTGTTTTGGGGTCCGATCCGAAATTCAAGTTGGCCGCTGGCAGCCATTTTGTACAAAATTAGATGCAATCAGATATTTTTATACTGTACCAATGACCCAGACTTAGCTGGTGCTAACTCTAACAAAACCAGGGCCAAACACAAATTTTGCCCCCCAATCCCCAAAATTTGCATCCAAAACAAAAAGAAATCATGTCCTAAAGGACCTCCATACTACGCCCCCACTGCGCATGCGCAGTGTCACGGACGTCCCGAAATTGGTGCCAATTATCATTCTCTGTTTGGCCCTTCATCAGTCAACATCTCACTGATCTTTGTGCTTGTAAATCTCAGTTTAAAGGATGCCAGACACGTAATTTTTGGAGAAATGGTGATTCTAAGGAGGATATAGAAGGAGGAGAGGAAAAAGAAGTGACAAAAAATAATCAGGGCTGTACTATATTTTTATACTGTACCAATGACCCAGACTTAGCTGGTGCTAACTCTAACAAAACCAGGGCCAAACACAAATTTTGCCCCCCAATCCCCAAAATTTGCATCCAAAACAAAAAGAAATCATGTCCTAAAGGACCTCCATACTACGCCTCTACTGCGCATGCGCAGTGACGCAGACGTCCCGAAATTGGCGCCAATTTTCATTCTCTGTTTGGCCCTTCATCAGTCAACATCTCACTGATCTTTGTGCTTGTAAATCTCAGTTTAAAGGATGCCAGACACGTAATTTTTGGAGAAAATGTGATTCTAAGGAGGATAGAAGGAGGAGAGGAAAAAGAAGTGACAAAAAATAATCAGGGCTGTACTTAACATTTTTTGATGAAATTATGTTAAGTTGCCTATTTTCGAGGCATGGGCCTCTTGTTGTCATTCTTGCTAATTGTTGCACTGCTTATTCAGTGTTTCCTCTTCCCTAACCTTCTAAAGTCCCCCCTTGCAATTCTCCCATGCTTTTGGCATATTTTTGAGAAATTTCATTTCTAAAATTTCCTGGGAGAGTTGCTTGGTTACAGAATGTTTTCTGTTATTTTCCCCATAGTTACGTTTTCACCCATGGGTGTATAACGTTGTGTTCTGCATCTTCCATCTGATGTTCTACAGATTCTCCCCTGGGAGTCTCTGTTTTGCATCAGATAGAGTGTAATTGATGACTGATTCCGGGCCAGTTTTTTCAGTGCCTGGAGTCATGTTTTCTGGTGTTTTTACACTGTTTGTTTTCATTGGCAACAGCCTTTTTTGAGGGGGGCTGTTTGCCTTTGCTGTAGTTTACCTCACTATAAGATACATTTATATTATCCGAAAGTGTCTCATTAATTATTTAATATAAATTTAAAATTTTTGACCACGCTTTGCCATCGGATCCATCGGGGCTCAACGTTACTTTTCAGCAACTTGGGCTTCGCTGAAAAAATATTTTTTCAAAATTAATTTGTTTTGCAATTGTTTTTTCATTTATTAATGGATCATGTTATTATGTATCTTTGTGTCAGGGGTTTTTGCGAGTAACTAGGACTTATTGTTGTTCTTTCACAATGAAGGGACATTGTTCAAATTGTAATAGGAAGAAATCTTCCTCTGACTTTCATGATCATTGTATTAATTGTAGTCAGTGTTCTCGCATTA
Organism: Pictodentalium vernedei; assembly: GCA_031216915.1. Taxonomy (NCBI): domain Eukaryota; kingdom Metazoa; phylum Mollusca; class Scaphopoda; order Dentaliida; family Dentaliidae; genus Pictodentalium; species Pictodentalium vernedei. The sequence continues at coordinate 491,714,017 of CM062293.1, forward strand.
ATCCCTGTCCTATATGTGAATATTGGGATGAGAAACATTGGAAACGTGTGTCACGATATGTTGTTTCTGGAGAAAGAGCGATTCCGGCTCTTTCTCCGCAAGGTCACTCTACTCTCTCAGTTTCTATTTCAGAGGAACCAGAACAGGGTGATGTTTCCATGTTATCTTCTTCAAGTGTGCGTCCGTCGTCACAAATGAATTCAGAGCTAGCGGCAAAAGTGCTCATGGAGATTAGACAAATGTCGTCCGCTAGCTCGCCCGGTGTAGCGTCCATTCACCGAATGGTTCGGCAGCCGGGTTCGTCCGATGCGGTCCAAGAGGAAATTTTGGGTGATGCGAGCACTATAAACATAATAGATGCACACTCAGTGATGGCGGATAGTAAGCGAGAACGGAGGAAGCCTTTGAGTCCGGTTCCTAGCTCGTCCAGGTCCAGCCGGGCCGCGAGCGAGAGAGGCCCCTCTCTCGTACAACAACATCTGGGACCAGATGTTGTGGTACAAAATGTGTCTTTAGCGGAGCATACGTCCGTCGCTCGGGACGCTCCGTTGTATAAGCAGTCCGCAGAGACTGTTAAGGCTTCCTCTTCTCGTCAGCGCACACGACCGCACCTTGGCTGCGTGACCGCCGATATATTACCAGCTTCGCCGATGAAGGATTCTTCGGCGACCAGGTCACCATCCGGCAGCCAGGGATTCGAGACCGATGGACTCTGGACGTTCGCATAGGAAAAGTATGCGGGAGCCATCTGATGCGGAGCTGCCCTCGGCGAAGCAGCGAAAGACTGCGCCTCCGCAGGTCTCGACGCCGGACATTCTTGTGCAGATAGCACAGCTTATCGCAGCATCCCAGCAGCCAACAGAAACGGTGTCGGATCGTGAATTATCCGACGGCACTGGGTCGGTACGCTCCGCCGAAGCATCGGGGGCGGACGACCGGGAACATCATGAGGTCCGACCGGATGGTGAAAGGGATACGGATGACTTGGAGCTATCCCTTTCGGAACAACATAAAGCTGCCGTCGACTTCATCCGGCACTTTCTCCCTCAAGTTGTTCCGTCGGGCCAGACTGCTGCGCTTCCGGACAAGAGAATTATAGCGTCATTGGACTCTGATTTTTTTGAGCGGTTCAGGGACATCGCTCCCGAGTTTTCGTCGCAGTCCAATAATGTTGCAAGAACATTTGAATTATTGAACGATGCTATATTTAAACTTGCTTCCAGGACGGGGAAAGCAGGTTTCTTGTCCGCTAATACTCTCAACCTGCCTTTCATTAATGCAAGGAATAAATTCGATACGGCAGGACAGGGTATACCGAGAGTTCCTCTGCGTATGGAAGACGAGGCGGAAGACTTAGAGCTATCATTACCGTCGTCAGCTTCTATTCCAACCGCTGTGTTGGAAACAGCTATTGCGTCTAACAGAGCCAATTTAGATGCCTTATCTTACGCAGATCACCTTACTAAGGCGTTATCACTGCGCCTTCAGGGGAAAGAGTTTCAGGATATACAATCCTCTTTAAGACTTCTTTCAAGGGCAGTAGCTTATTCCACGTGTAACTCCGCCCTTTCAGTGGCAAATCTGGCGTTGGTTAGACGTGACGCAGCCCTAGCTACATCCACACTAGTGGATTCTAAGGTGAAGAACTCTCTTAGAGTCGCTTTGGTCTCAGGAGAACTTCTCTTTGACGGCAAGCTTTCCGCTATTTATGATAAAATTAAAAAGAAAGCTAATGATTCTCTGTTGTTGAGATCTGCTCCTAAGAAGTCGGATACAGCAGACACGAATAAGACAGGCACTTCTGGGTCTAATGCGCCCAAGAGAGGTTCCTATAGAGGTTCCGGTGCGTCCTCTTGGTCTTATTCGAGAGACCGTCAGGATAGCGACTCTCGTTCGGGACGTCCTTCAGGCCGGGACAATCGGTCGGATGCCCCGAGGTCGACGAGGCGAGGTGCGGGTCGTGGAAGACGTGGTTTCTCCTACCGCAGGCCTTGCAGGTCCAGGAGGTGATGGCTTAAACCTCTATCGCGTTCCGGTTGGCGGAAGGTTGTCGAGCTTTTCACAAGAATGGGCGTCGATTACGGACGACCCTTGGGTGAGAGGAGTGACTTCGGAAGGTCTAAAGATATCCTTCAAACGAAAGCCTCCATTAACTCAAAGTCCAAAGTGGACTCATCTTCCGTCAGATCCACAGAAAAGAGACGCTCTGTTATCAGAGGTGCAGTCTCTTTTAATGAAGAACGCGGTAGAGGTCGTAGAAAACCAGGAATCTCCGGGATTCTACAGCCATCTGTTTCTGGTTCCGAAACCAGACGGCTCGTTCCGTCCAGTCATAGATTTGAGCTGGATAAACAAGCTGATCGTCGCTCCGAAGTTTTATATGGAGACGATTCGATCGGTCAGAGCGAGTATTCGGGTGAACGATTATGCAACGAGCATAGATCTCAAAGATGCGTACTTTCACGTCATGGTACATCCGACATTCCGAAAGTATCTACGCTTCGCAGTCCTAGGAGTGGTGTATCAATTCCGGGCGATGTGCTTCGGATTGAATCTAGCACCCTGGGCTTTCACTCGGGTAATGAACTCGGTAATGATCTACTTCCGAGCTCATTCGTCTGCGGTAACGTCGGCCTACCTGGACGACATTCTTCAGAGGTACGGCAACGAGTTAACGCTTCAGAACGATGTTCAGAATCTTCTATTGCTCCGACGTCTCGGTTTTATAGTAAACGAGGAGAAGTCGGATCTGGTGCCGTCCAAGTCATTCACTCATCTGGGAATGAGCTTCGAGACGCACAACAATCTCGTTCGTCTGCCGTTAACCAGAGCGAAATTAGTCAGTTGTTACGCTCGCTATTGTCTGCACGCAGACAAAGTCACGGCGAGAGAATTTATGAGACTGATAGGTCTGTGCGGAGCCGCCGCGGATCTCATTCCGATGGGGCGGTTACGCACACGTCCTCTTCAAATTTTCCTGACTCAGAATTGGAGTGTGAAAATTCATTCGCTCGATGTAGACGTTCTCTTGTCAGATCAAGTGAAACAAGAGATACAGACTTGGGCAAACATTCAGTGGTTAACTCAAGGAGTTCCGCTGCAGTTGCCGGATCCGAGTTTTACCGTTATGACGGATGCCAGTCAAACAGGTTGGGGTGCATCATTAATCCCAATGGATTCGAGATGCCAGGGTCTTTGGGATCCGCAATTCCTGTGCAAGCACATAAACATCAAGGAAATGATGTCAATTTGGCTTGCGTTACGTCACTGGATGGACATTATTCACGATGCTCATGTCCAAATCCTATTCGACAATACGACAGTAGTGGCGTATATACGGAATCAGGGAGGCACTCATTAAGTTCCGTTGTTCAATCTAACGGAAAGAATCCTTCTGTTTGCGTTAGAACATCACGTTCTTCTTTCGGTCCGTCACATACCGGGTCGTCTGAATGTGCTAGCAGACTCCCTTTCACGAAAGGGTCGCTTGTTGCCGTCGGAGTGGACTCTCAACAAACAAGTATTCAATCAGATTTGCTACCAATGGGAACGGCCAATGATAGACTTATTTGCGACACATCTCAACAATCAGTTGCAGACGTATGTGTCTCCGTGTCCGGATCCAAGAGCTTTTGCAGTAGACGCTCTGTCGATCCCTTGGGACGGAATGATAGGATATGCGTATCCTCCAGCGCCGTTAATTCAACAAGTATTGCTAAAGATAAAACAATCTCAATGCAAGATTCTGTTGGTAGCATCTCTGTCGCCACAGAGACCGTGGATAAATCTACTCAGGTGTCTGTTGTGGGACCTACCGCGGAAGCTTCCTCCACGGGAGGATCTTCTTTCGCAGGGGAAATCGCGCCAACTCCATCACAACCCGCAAGGTCTCAACCTTCACGTTTTTCCGTTGTGCGGTCCTTCTTGCATGGTAAGCACTTTACAGGACGAGCAGTGGACGCGATTTCTAACTGTAGGAGGACCTCCTCTTCGCTAAACTATGCGGCTAAGTGGAAGGTTTTTCGTCGTTGGTGTAGGGATCATTCTGTAGATATATTCGATCCCTCTATACCAGACATTGCAAACTTTCTAGTATATTTGTTTGACGAAATCAAACTGCAGCCTGTTACTATAAAGGGTTATAGATCTATGTTATCTGATACCTATGCACATCATGATAGTTTACAAATTGGATCTAATGTCTCTTTAACGAAGTTGGTTAGAAACTTTTCGATAAATAGACCGAGAACTCTTAGATTAATTCCTAAGTGGAATTTAGCTTGGGTTCTCCTTAAATTGAAGGAAAAGCCATTTGAACCTCTTGGGACAGTAGATTTCAAATTCTTATCTTATAAGACAGCTTTTCTCTTAGCTTTCTCTTCTGCTAGAAGAGTCAGTGAGCTTCATACACTATCGGTGGATGATTCTCATTATCGTAGTGTTGGGAACACTATCACCTTCACTACTAATGTGGTTTTTTTAGCTAAGAATCAGGCTCCTAATAAATATCCGGAGCCAATTGTTATTAAGGCTCTTCCATCTTCAGACGGGCGTAGGCATTTACTCTGTCCTGTTAGAGCACTACGTATCTATAAACAGAGATCTCAGTTTATCAGAAAGGGACGGAAACGTTTCTTTCTGTCTTTGATGCCTAATAGAAAGGACATTTCAGTCCATTCTATTGCTAGATGGATTCAGTTAACTATCCGTACTGCTTATGAAGATTTATCTTCTTCTCAGCAGTCTGTGCTTAAGATTTCTGCTCATGAAGTAAGAGCTCTTTCTACTTCCTGGGCTTATGCTAATAGTGTTGCTATTACAGATTTAATGAAGGCTGCTTATTGGTCTCAGCCATCCACATTTACGAATTTTTATCTCAGAAATATTGAGTCCATTTCTGGAGACCTGCATTGTTTAGGTCCGTTATCTGTTGCTCAGAATGTCGTCCACTAAACAGTTGCAACTATAGTTATGCAGGCTTTCTGTTCCGGCAGTGACTCCGTCCGGCTGCCATCTTCGCTCTGGGCAATTTGACCCAGGGCAAGGGGAAGGGGGGGGGGGGGGCGGGTGTTCCCTTAGGTCACCTGCTTTATAGTGAAAAGCAAGGGAATGCCTCCTCCAAGTCAGTATTTCTGAGTCGCTTCCGGGATGGTTTTAAAGTGTAATATTAATGTTTAAATTCATTCATGTCTTATTTTTAAAGTGTAGCTCGGTGTGAAGCATTTGTATATGTCAAGTGTCAAACGGGCTTTAATATACAATACTCGGACACTTTTAAATGACTATAAAGAGTCTCAATTCTCTGGACTACTTTATTTATTGGCTTGCTTTAAAAATAATTAGTATAAGGGTTATACTGGATGTTAATAGAGAACATGAATGTTATTGTGCTCAATTATTAAGGGTAGTGTATCTTTCTAATTTAATATTAAATAAGAAAGATACATGTAAAGCCTAATACTCCTTTTCTCCTTAAGGGGTTACCTCTTTACTATATAGTTGAGCTTATTGGATTTTCCTCTATGTCCTAGGCCCTCCAGCCTGTTTACTATTCAGCTAAGTCTGGGTCATTGGTACAGTATAAAAATGTTAAAAAATTTATAGTAATTTATATATTTTTTATACTTACCAATGACCCAGACGGGGATGGCCCTCCCTGGAGTTGGGAACTCTTGCCTCCCCGCTGAGTACATAGCGCTGACCAGGCACTGCCAGTAAGAATGATAATTGGCGCCAATTTCGGGACGTCTGCGTCACTGCGCATGCGCAGTAGAGGCGTAGTATGGAGGTCCTTTAGGACATGATTTCTTTTTATTTTGGATGCAAATTTGGGGGATTGGGGGGCAAAATTTGTGTTTGGCCCTGGTTTTGTTAGAGTTAGCACCAGCTAAGTCTGGGTCATTGGTAAGTATAAAAAATATATAAATTACTATAAATTTTTTAACTTTTTGATGAAATTATGTTAAGTTGCCTAATTTCGAGGCATGGGCCTCTTGTTGTCATTCTTGCTAAATGTTGCACTGCTTATTCAGTGTTTCCTCTCCCCTAGCCTTCTAAAGTCCCCCCCTTGCAATTCTCCCATGCTTTTGGCATATTTTTGAGAAAGTTCATTTCTAAAATTTTCCTGGGAGAGTTGCTTGGATACAGAATGTTTTCTGTTATTTTCCCCATAGTTACGTTTTCACCCATGGGTGTATAAACGTTGTGTTCTGCATCTTCCATCTGATGTTCTGCAGATTCTCCCCTGGGAGGCTCTGTCTTGCATCAGATAGAGTGTAATTTTGATGACTGATTTCGGGCCAGTTTTTTCAGTGCCTGGAGTCATGTTTTCTGGTGTTTTACACTGTTTGTTTACATTGGCAACAGCCTTTTTTGAGGGGGGCTGTTTGCCTTTGGTGTAGTTTATCTCACTATAAGATACATTTATATTATCCGTAAGTGTCTCATTAATTATTTAATATAAATTTAAAATTTTTGACCACACTTTGCCATCGGATCCATCGGGGCTCAACGTTACTTTTCAGCAACTTGGGCTTCGCTGAAAAAATATTTTTTCAAAATTATTTTGATTTGCAATTGTTTTTTCATTTATTAATGGATCATGTTATTATGTATCTTTGTGTCAGGGGTTTGTGCGAGTAACTAGAACTTGTTGTTGACTTTTCACAATGAAAGGATATTGTTCAAATTGTAATGGGAAGAAATCTTCCTCTGACTTTCATGATCATTGTATTAATTGTAGTCAGTGTTCTCGCACTAATCCCTGTCCTATCTGTCAATATTGGGATGACAAACATTGGAAACGTGTGTCACGGTATGTTGTTTCTGGAGAAAGGGCTATGCCGGCTCTTTCTCCGCAAGGTCACTCTACTCTCTCAGTTTCTATTTCAGAGGAACAAGAACAGGGTGATGTTTCCATGTTATCTTCTACAAGTGTGCGTCCGTCGTCACAAATGAATTCAGAGCTAGCGGCAAAAGTGCTCATGGAGATTAGACCAATGTCGTCCGCTAGCTCGCCCGGTGTAGCGTCCATTCACCGAATGGTTCGGCAGCCGGGTTCGTCCGATGCGGTCCAGGAGGAAATTTTGGGTGATGCGAGCACTATAAACATACAAGGTGCACACCCAGTGACGGCGGATAGTAAGCGAGAATGGAGGAAGCCTTTGAGTCCGGTTCCTAGCTCGTCCAGGTCCAGCCGGGCCGCGAGCGAGAGAGGCCCCTCTCTCGTACAACAACATCTGGGACCAGATGTTGTGGTACAAAATGTGTCTTTAGCGGAGCATACGTCCGTCGCTCGGGACGCTCCGTTGTATAGGCAGTCCGCGGAGACTGCTAAGGCTTCTTCTTCTCGTCAGCGCACACGACCGCACCTTGGCTGCGTGACCGCCGATATCTTTACAGCTTCGCCAATCAAGGATTCTTCGGCGACCAGGTCACACCATCCGGCAGCCAGGGATTCGAGACCGATGGACTCCGGACGTTCGCATAGAAAAAGTATGCGGGAGCCATCTGATGCGGAGCTGCCCTCGGCGAAGCAGCAAAAGACTGCGCCTCCGCAGGTCTCGACGCCGGACATTCTTGTGCAGATAGCACAGCTTATCGCAGCATCCCAGCAGCTGACAGAAACGGTGTCGGATCGAGAATTATCCGACGGCACTGGGTCGGTACGCTCCGCCGAAGCATCGGGGGCGGACAACCGGGAGTATCATGAGGTCCGACCGGATGGTGAAAGGGATACGGATGATTTGGAGCTATCCCTTTCGGAACAACATAAAGCTGCCGTGGACTTCATCCGGCACTTTCTCCCTCAAGTTGTTCCGTCGGGCCAGACTGCTGCGGTTCCGGACAAGAGGATTATAGCGTCATTGGACTCTGAATTTTTTGAGCGGTTCAGGGACATCGCTCCCGAGTTTCCGTCGCAGTCCTATAATGTTGCAAGAACATTTGAATTATTGAACGACGCTATATTTAAACTTGCTTCCAAGACGGGGAAAGCAGGTTTCTTGTCCGCTAATACTCTCAACCTGCCTTTCATTAATGCAAGGAATAAATTCGACACGGCAGGACAGGGTATCCCGAGAGTTCCTCTGCGTATGGACGACGAGGCGGAAGACTTAGAGCTATCATTACCGTCGTCGGCTTCTATTCCAACCGCGGTGTTGGAAACAGCTATTGCGTCTAACAGAGCCAATTTAGATGCCTTATCTTATGCAGATCACCTTACTAAGGCGTTATCACTGCGCCTTCAAGGGAAAGAGTTTCAGGATATTCAATCCTCTTTAAGACTTCTTTCAAGGGCAGTAGCTTATTCCACGTGTAACTCCGCCCTTTCAGTGGCAAATCTGGAGTTGGTTAGACGTGACGCAGCCCTAGCTACATCCACACTCGTGGATACTAAGGTGAAGAACTCTCTTAGAGTCGCTTCGGTCTCCGGAGAACTTCTCTTTGACGGCAAGCTTTCTGCTATTTATGATAAAATTACAAAGAAAGCTTCGGATTCTCTGTTGTTCAAATCTGCTTCTAAGAAGTCGGATATAGCAGACAAGAATAAGACAGGCACTTCTGGGTCTAATGCGCCCAAGAGAGGTTCCTATAGAGGTTCCGGTGCGTCCTCTTGGTCTTATTCGAGAGACTGTCAGGGTAGCGACTCTCGTTCGGGACGTCCTTCGGGCCGGGACAACCGGTCGGACTCCCCGGGGTCGACGGGGCGAGGTGCGGGTCGTGGAGGATGTGGTTTCTCCTTCCGCAGGCCTCGCAGGTCCAGGAGGTGATGGCTTAAACCTCTATCGCGTACCGGTTGGCGGAAGGTTGTCAAGCTTTTCACAAGAATGGGCGTCGATTACGGACGACCCTTGGGTGAGAGGAGTGACTTCGGAAGGTCTAAAGATATCCTTCAAACGAAAGCCTCCGTTAACTCGAAGTCCAAAGTGGACTCAACTTCCGTCAAATCCGCAGAAAAGAGACGCTCTGTTATCAGAGGTGCAGTCTCTTTTAATGAAGAACGCGGTAGAGGTCGTAGAAAACCAGGAGACTCCGGGATTCTACAGCCATCTGTTTCTGGTTCCGAAACCAGACGGCTCGTTCCGTCCAGTCATAGATTTGAGCTGGATAAACAAGCTGATCGTCGCTCCAAAATTTTATATGGAGACGATTCGGTCGGTCAGAGCGAGTATTCGGGTGAACGATTATGCAACAAGCATAGATCTGAAAGATGCGTACTTTCATGTCATGGTACATCCGACATTCCAAAAGTATCTACGCTTCGCAGTCCTAGGAGTGGTGTATCAATTCCGGGTGATGTGCTTCGGATTGAATCTAGCACCCTGGGCTTTCACTCGGGTAATGAACTCGGTAACGATCTATTTCCGAGCTCATTCGTCTGCGGTAACGTCGGCCTACCTGGACGACATTCTTCAGAGGTACGGCAACGAGTTAACGCTTCAGAACGATGTTCAGAATCTACTTCTATTGCTCCGACGTCTCGGTTTTATAGTAAACGAGGAGAAGTCGGATCTGGTGCCGTCCAACTCATTCACTCATCTGGGAATGAGCTTCGAGACGCACAACAATCTCGTTCGTCTGCCGTTAACCAGAGCGAAATTAGTCAGTTGTTACGCTCGCTATTACGCAGACAAAGTCACAGCGAGAGAATTTATGAGACTGATAGGTCTGTGCGGAGCCGCTGCGGATCTCATTCCGATGGGGCGGTTACGCACACGTCCTCTCCAAATTTTCTTGACTCAGAATTGGAGTGTGAAAATTCATTCGCTCGATGTAGACGTTCTCTTGTCAGATCAAGTGAAACAAGAGATTCAGACTTGGGCAAACATTCAGTGGTTAACTCCGGGAGTTCCGCTGCAGTTGCCGGATCCGAGTTTTACCATTATGACGGATGCCAGTCAAACAGGTTGGGGTGCATCATTAATCCTAACGGATTCGAGATGCCAGGGTCTTTGGGATCCGCAATTCCTGTGCAAGCACATAAACATCAAGGAAATGATGTCAATTTGGCTTGCGTTACGTCATTGGATGGACATTATTCACAATGCTCATGTCCAAATCCTATCCGACAATATGACAGTAGTGGCGTATATACGGAATCAGGGAGGCACTCATTCAGTTCCGTTGTTCAATCTAACGGAAAGAATCCTTCTGTTTGCGCTAGAACATCACGTTCTTCTTTCGGTCCGTCACATACCGGGTCGTCTGAATGTGCTAGCAGACTCCCTTTCACGAAAAGGTCGCTTGTTGCCGTCGGAGTGGACTCTCAATAAACAAGTATTCAATCAGATTTGCTACCAATGGGAACAGCCAATGATAGACTTATTTGCGACACATCTCAACAATCAGTTGCAGACGTATGTGTCTCCGTGTCCGGATCCAAGAGCATTTGCAGTAGACGCTCTGTCGATCCCTTGGGACGGAATGATAGGATATGCGTATCCTCCAGCGCCGTTAATTCAACAAGTATTGCTAAAGATAAAACAATCTCAATGCAAGATTCTGTTGGTAGCATCTCTGTCGCCACAGAGACCGTGGATAAATCTACTCAGGTGTCTGTTGTGGGACCTACCGCGAAAGCTTCCTCCACAGGAGGATCTTCTTTCGCAGGGGAAATCGCGCCAACTCCATCACAATCCGCAAGGTCTCAACCTTCACGTTTTTCCGTTGTGCGGTCCTTCTTGCATGGTAAGCACTTTACAGGACGAGCAGTGGAAGCGATTTCTAACTGTAGGAGGACCTCCTCTTCGCTAAACTATGCGGCTAAGTGGAAGGTTTTTCGTCGTTGGTGTAGGGATCATTCTGTAGATATATTCGATCCCTCTATACCAGACATTGCAAACTTTCTAGTATACTTGTTTGACGAAATCAAACTGCAGCCTGTTACTATTAAGGGTTATAGGTCTATGTTATCTGATACCTATGCACATCATGATAGTTTACAAATTGGATCTAATGTCTCTTTATCTAAGTTGGTTAGAAACTTCTCGATAAATAGACCCAGAACTCTTAGATTAATTCCTAAATGGAATTTAGCTTGGGTTCTTCTTAAATTGAAGGAAAAGCCATTTGAACCTCTTGGGACAGTAGATTTCAAATTCTTATCTTATAAGACAGCTTTTCTCTTAGCTTTCTCTTCTGCTAGAAGAGTCAGTGAGCTTCATGCACTGTTGGTGGATGATTCTCACTATCGTAGTGTCGGGAACACTATCACCTTCACTACTAATGTGGGTTTTTTAGCTAAGAATCAGGCTCCTAATAAATATCCGGAACCTATTGTTATTAAGGCTCTTCCGTCTTCAGATGGGCGTAGGCCTTTACTCTGTCCTGTTAGAGCGTTACGTATCTATAAACAGAGATCTCAGTTTATCAGAAAGGGACGGAAACGTTTCTTTCTGTCTTTGATGCCTAATAGAAAGGACATTTCGGTCCATTCTATTGCTAGATGGATTCAATTAACTATCCGTACTGCTTATGAGAGTTTATCTTCTTCTCAGCAGTCTGTGTTTAAGATTTCCGCTCATGAAGTAAGAGCTCTTGCTACTTCTTGGGCTTATGCTAATAGTGTTGCTATTACAGATTTAATGAAGGCTGCTTATTGGTCTCAGCCATCCACATTCACGAATTTTTATCTCAGAAATATTGAGTCCATTTCTGGAGACCTGCATTGTTTAGGTCCGTTATCTGTTGCTCAGAATGTCGTCCACTAAACAGTTGCAACTATAGTTATGCAGGCTTTCTGTTCCGGCAGTGACTCCTTCCGGCTGCCCTCTTCGCTCTGAGCTATTTGACCCAGGGCAAGGGGAAGGGGGGGGGGGGGGGGGGGGGGGGGCGGGTGTTCCCTTAGGTCACCTGCTTTATAGTGAAAAGCAAGGGAATGCCTCCAAGTCAGTATTTCTGAGTCGCTTCCGGGATGGTTTTAAAGTGTAATATTAATGTTAAAATTCATTCATGTCTTATTTTTAAAGTGTAGCTCGGTGTGAAGCATTTGTATATGTCAAGTGTCAAACGGGCTTTAATATACAATACTCGGACACTTTTAAATGACTATAAAGAGTCTCAATTCTCTGGACTACTTTATTTATTGGCTTACTTTAAAAATAATTAGTATAAGGGATATACTGGATGTTAATAGAGAACATGAATATTATTGTGCTCAATTATTAAGGGTATTGTATCTTTCTAATTTAATATTAAATAAGAAAGATACATGTAAAGCCTAATACTCCTTTTCTCCTTAAGGGGTTACCTCTTTATTATATAGTTGAGCTTATTGGATTTTCCTCCATGTCCTAGGCCCTCCAGCCTGTTTACTATTCAGCTAAGTCTGGGTCATTGGTACAGTATAAAAATGTTAAAAAATTTATAGTAATTTATATATTTTTTATACTTACCAATGACCCAGACGTGGATGGCCCTCCCAGGAGTTGGGAACTCTTGCCTCCCCGCTGAGTACATAGCGCTGACCAGGCACTGCCAGTAAGAATGATAATTGGCGCCAATTTCGGGACGTCTGTGACACTGCGCATGCGCAGTGGGGGCGTAGTATGGAGGTCCTTTAGGACATGATTTCTTTTTATTTTGGATGCAAATTTTGGGGATTGGGGGGCAAAATTTGTGTTTGGCCCTGGTTTTGTTAGAGTTAGCACCAGCTAAGTCTGGGTCATTGGTAAGTATAAAAAATATATAAATTACTATAAATTTTTTAACTTTTGCGCAGAACTTCCATATGAAAGCGCTGATTTGAATAATTTTTTGTATGAATGTTTAGTACCATGGGATACATCACATATAATACAGGTTTTTTTCTTGTGCGTAAATTATACAAATTAGACTAACTTTGATATTTTTTGGTGTTACTTTTAGCACTATAAGTGCAAATGCCAATACGGCTCGGGCTAGAGGCTGTATTTATGAACCAATCTTTACGAAACTTCTTGGGTACCTTTGGTATCACCGTGGAACGAGAACAAGTGTTTGGGGTCTGGTCCAAAATTCAAGATGGCTGATGGCAGCCATTTTGTACAAAATTAGGTGCAATCAGATTTTTGCACAGAACTTCCATATGAAAGCGCTGATTTGAATAATTTTTTGTGTGAATGTTTAGTACCATGGGATACATTACATATAATACAGGTTTTTTTCTCGTGCAGAAATTATGCAAATTAGATGAACTTTGATTTTTTCAGTGCTACTTACACACAATAAGTACACATGTCAATACGGCTCGGGCTAGAGTCTGTATTTATGAACCGATCTTCACGAAACGTCTTGGGTACCTTTGTTATCACCTTGAGACAGGAACGAGTGTGTTTTGGGGTGCCTTGGTTATCACTGTGCTATGAGAACAAATATTTTGGGGTTCAGTCTGACCCACTCTGGGACTCAAAGATTTCTTTTCTAGTTTAGCATCTGACTGTCACCCACCTTTACAATACTTTACCTATACATTTGTCAAAGGCTATGGTCAGTATTTATTTACAGACCGTTACAATACTTTATATGTACCTTTGTTATCAGGTCATTATCTAGATGTTTGTCATTGCTGTGTCACATACTATACATGTACATGTCTTAACCAGTTGAGCTACAGTGTCATTGACACTTTCATTTTTGGTGGGTTTTTTTATGTTTGGAAAACACTGAATCAATGTACACTTTTTTAATAACATTTTTAACAGAATTTAAATGAATCTAGAATATTACGGTCTTCATACTGTTATATGTGAGGACGTTTGAAACCACTTAACTCTTAGAAGCCGTGAGTCGAGTTTTCTTGCCTGTGATGTAATATGGCATATAATCTGGCTGTGACGGTTCGGCTCTCTTTGGGCTGGGAGAGAATTAAACACTGAGCAGGTGCTTCTAGTCAAGTGTCATCTGCCTATTCAGGCAGATGACACTTGACTATAAGCACCTGCTTTACTGTAAGTTCTTTGCAGTATGTCAAGTGCAATATATTCATTCTGATTCCCCGGCTTCTAAGAGTTAATTTCCAACAGCAATTAGCAATGTAAGAGAAATATATATAATAATATGCCAATTTGGCATGTTAACTTTTTTAACTCACCTGACTGAATGTCAGGATGAGCTATTGTGATCACTAACTATCTGTCATCTGTGAACATGGTCTTTGCTCCTTCTCCTCCAAAACCGCCGAACCGATTTCAGTTGAATTTTTGTTGCTTGCTTGTTCTGACATTGCATTTTTGTTTATCTCACCTGACTGAAAAAAAAAATGCTGAGTCAGCATATTTAAAAAAGTTTTCTTCCTCAGAACCACTGATCAGAATTTTCTGATATTTGGTGTGTAACATCCATAGAGGGGTCAGAATCAGGTTTGTTCAAATTAAGCCCTTCAGTTCACATGAGCCTAAATTTTAACTTAAGGCAATATGAGGAATAATCTTTAAAAATCTTCTTCAGAACCACCCTTTCAGAATCTTTTAATAGTTGGTGGACATCATTGTTACGAGGGTCAGATTCAAGTTTGTTCCAATCAAGTCCCTCACTTAATATTTGGGCTTCCTATGGAGGCCCGTATTTTAACTTAGTGCAAAATGGAGAATAATCTTTAAAAATCCTCTTCAGAAACACCAGGCAGAATCTTTTGATACTTGGTGCACAGCATCCTCAGGCAGGTTAGATCTAATTTTGTTCAAACCAAGTTCCTGGGATAATATTTGGCTCCCTGTTGGAGCCCGAATTTTAACTTACTCCAATATGAGGAATAATCTTTAAAACCTTCTTCTCCAGACAAAACTGTTCAGAGTCTTTCAATATTCGGCATTCAGAATTCTTACAGGGATTAGATTCAATTCAAGCTCATCAATTAATAATTGGGCTCTCTTTGGGAGCCTGAATTTTAACTTGAAGCAATATTGGAAATAATCTTTTAAAATCTTCTAATTCGAATCCACAAGTCAGAATTTTTGGATATTTAGTATACAGCATCTTTAGGGAGGTCAGATTTAAGTTTGTTCAAAACAAGTCCCTGGGTTAATATTTGGGCTTCCTGTTGGAGCCCGAATTTTATTTAACTTAGTACAATATGAGGAATAATCTTGAAAACTCTTCTCCACAATCACTAATCAGAATCTTTTTGATTTTTTGTATACCAAATTTTTGCAGGGATTCAAGTTTCTTCAACTTAATTCCATCAGTTAACCCTTTACCCAACACAGACGATTTCAAAATTTATTATTTTAAATATCATTTTTTAATTTTTTTCAAAAACGTTCAACAAAACCATTCATGTGACCCCTCTGGAACGAGCTCGATGAGCTCGTTCCAAAGAGGGGTCACATGATATGGTTTTGTTGAAATTTTTCGAAAAATAATATTTTTTCAGCTGCTGAATTTGCATATGACGCGGGCGGATGCGGGCGATTTGTTGGGTAAAGGTTTAATAATTAGGCTCCCTATTGAAGCCCAAATGTTAACTAGTCCAATATGAGAAATAATGTTTAATATGAGAAATAATGTTTAAAAATCTTCTTCTCTAGAACCACCTGACCGAATATGTTGATATATTGTATACAGCACCCTTACAGGGCTCAGATTCAAGTTTCTTCAAATCAAGTCTGTTGGTTAATAATTGGGCTCTCTATTGGAGCATGAATGTTTACTTGGAGCAATATGAGCAATATTCTATAAAAAGTTTCTTCTCACAAACCCCCAATTAGAATCTGTTGATACATGGTATTGACCTTCTTTAAGGTAATCAGATTGCATTTGGGAAAAATCAAGTTCCTGGGTTAATATTTGGGATTCCAATTGGAGCCCAAATGTTATTTATTTATTGGTGTTTAAGGTCATATACTTATGCACAATGGCTAATCGTGACCGTGACAGTTTTATGGGTGGAGGAAGCCAGAGTACCCGGAGAGCATCGACGAGCAAATGTCAGCTCCTCAACATTCTAATTCTGTTCAAGCTCCACTCAAGCAGAGTTACACTGGTTGAAGACATGTGCATCATCGACGTGCAGTATGCCTTAGTATACGGCGTCATCGTGCCCCCATGTAGGCAGCTGGGATAAAGTGCCCTGCCCAAGGACACAACGCGGGTCGTCCCGGACAGAGATTGAACTCTGGGCCTCTACCATAGAAGTTCAACAGTCTACCATTGAGCCACAGCACTCCCAGTCGAAATGTTAACTTAGTTCAGTATGTAGAATAATGTTTAAAAATCTTCTCCAGAACCACTTGACCGAATCTGTTGATATATGGTACACAGCATCCTTATGGGAGTCAGGTTTAAGTTTGTTAAAATCAATATTTGGGCCCCCTATTGGAGCCTGAGTTTTAACTTAGTACGGCATGAGGAATAATCATTAAAAATCCGCTTCATGATATACCATCAAAATCTTTTGATATTTGATATACAGCATCCTTAGAGGGTTCAGATTCAGCTTGTTCAAATAAAGTCATTGTGTGTGTTGGGGAGGGGGGATTTTAACATAGGACAAAATTGTATTAGGCCACACAAAGTAGATGTTCTGTTTCTCAGGCCAAGTTTTGTAAAATTGCATGCGGATGGGCGTTTTTTTTATTTTATATTTTATTTTTGTAATTATTTCCTTGCCATCAGAAGTTCATATTCTTGGTTTATTTTATGTGTAAGGCCTCATAATCTATGGAATAGCAAGGGTGGTGGTGTATTTTGTCCCTTGGGTGCAACAAGGCTTTGCAATGCTAAAGCCTTGTTGCACTCCAGGGACAAATTTATCAGTTTTATTAACTTGTGTAAAATATCAGACATAAACCTTTTTATTTTTTCAAGTTTGCATTGGTCATAAAACGAGAGCATGTGGCAGCCAAAAGGACCATACGGGAGGGCCTGAGAAACAGATTTTTAATTTTATTAAGCCTAATTCAAAAAATCATCTTCTCCAGAACCACCAGTCAGACTCTTGATATTTGTTATACAACATCCTTGGGGATGGAAGTGGGGTGAGTGAGTGGTAATTTCAACTTTTTTGCAAATAAAGTCTCTGGGTTAATATTTGGGCTTCCTATGGGAGCCCTAATTTTAACTTTGTGCAAAAACCAAATGTTCTTTGAAATCTTCTTGAGTACCACCATTCAGAGTGTTTTGATTCTTGGTATTCAATGCCCTAGCCGGGCTCAGATTCAAGTTTGTTCCAATTATATCCCTGGATTCATATTTAGGCCCTTTAATTTTAACTTGTTGTAATATGACGAATGGTCTTTAAAAAAATCTCCTTCTTTACATCCACCATTCAGAATCTACTGATGTTTGGTATTAGGCATCCTGGGAGGGGGAGGTGAGGGAAGGGGGGGGGGGGGGGGGTGATGAGATTTAAGTTTCTTCAAGTTAAGACCCTTGGTTGATATTTGGACTCAATAGTTTTGCATTACTGGAAATCTGGGCATTATTTCTGTGGTAGCATCCCAATACTAGTAAAAAACCATCTGGACAGAGTTATAAATAATTAAACAACTTCATTCCTCTGCAGTGTTATTTATTTATTTATTGGTGTTTAAGGTCACATATTTCTGCACAATGGCTAATCATGACCACGACAGTTTGATGGGTGGAGGAAGCCAGAGTATCCGGAGAGAACCACTGAGCAACGGCAAGCAACTGTCAGCTCCCCAACAAACTAACTCCACACAACCAGGGTTAGTATTGGTTGAAGACAGGTGCACCATCGACGTGCAGTACGCTTTAGTGCACAGCATCACCGTGCCCCCACATGGGCAATGGGGGTGAAGTGTCTTGCCCCTCTGTAGTGTTGACTAGCCATAGATGATAATTAAATCCTTCTTTAAACAAGTTTGGTCAGGTGAGTGCCTCGGGGCACCATGGGGCCTCTTGCATCACCAGGGGTCGATTTAATTTTTAAAAAGTGAATAGCAGTTTACTAACTTGGATAAATTTTTATCAGCTTATCCTATTATTAAAATGTTTTGTCATGTGAAATTGATTATTGAAAGTTGGAAACCAATTCGAAAATTGCTATGCGACCCCAGTTAAATCAAGCCCTGTGTGTCACTCAATCGTTACTCTATACTTATATCAAGTTCCTGGACTTTCATTATTATTTCTTTACCCAATGTAATAGACATATATTGTCAGCACTGATCACTATAATTGATATTCAAATTTTTATTTTTTTAGCTGCGACTAGCAGCTCTATAAGTGGCAATGTCGGTCTGTCTGTCTGTCGGTCGGTCGGTCTGTCTGTCTGTGACCAACGAGTTTCAAAACTCAATAACTTTTGAAATACTTGATGGAATGACTTTATATTTGGCATGTAAGTGTATCTTATTGATGTCTAGCCACTGTTTAATGCATGTGTTGTTCCAAATATTTTTCTTGGAGTTATGGCCCATGCTGAACTTAGAATGTCGGTCGGTCTGTCTGTGACCAATGAGTTTCAAAACTCAATAACTTTTGAAATACTTGATGGAATGACTTTATATTTGGCATGTAAGTGTATCTTATGGATGTCTAGCCACTGTTCAATGCATGTGTTGTTCCAAATATTTTTCTTGGAGTTATGGCCCTTGGTGAACTTAGAATTTTGTGAGATTGCACCACCCGTCGCAGCTACGGCGTCGATGTCGCGATTTTTTTTTACAAATTTTGCCTCCAAAACATAACTTACAGTATGTGGAGAGTGGATTGTAACTAAATCACCCGCAGAGTGGAGTTCTCACCCAAGCCATAACTTTCAAATTTTGTACATATCGACAAAAAACACAAGCAATGTTTCAGCCAATGGACCTCCAGGTTTAACCCGGAGGTCCATTGGCAGAAACTTTGCTTGTGCTGGTTATGCTTTGCAACAAACTTGCAATTATTGGTTGGGTGGAATCTCCACTCTGCAGGTGTTTTAGTGATAATACACTCTCCACGTACTGTATGACCCCTCATTAAATAACCTTGAGGGTAATTTTTTTTACCCTTTACCCAATGCACAGGAATTTATTACTCTGCATCTTTTAAAAAAAGTGGGGATATTGTGGTGATCCCCGTCCATCCCATCCATCCTGTCTGTATGGCCACACTTCATATCACCAAGAGTATGTAATTCAAAATGTTTAAACTATGCTGAGGTGTTCATATAGCATCTGTAGATGTGCAAAAAGGTTTTGGAATTTTAATTTGGCCCCAAGTGGTTCCATTGGAACCAGTTTTATTGTTATTGTTAGAAAATCGGTTTCCATTGAAAGGCTCCTAGGGTCTTTAATTCGAAACCTTTAAACTATATTAGGTGATCCGGTAGCATCGTAGATGTCCATAAAGGTTTCAGAATTTTCATTTGGTCCCAAGTGGTTCCAGTGAAACCACTTTTATTGTTTGAAAAGTAGTTTCTGGTGGAAGGCTCTTAATGGTTTTAATTCAAAATGTTGAAAGTGTGTTCATCCATTCCAGTAGGATGTCTAGATGCGCATAACGGTTTTGGATTTTTAATTTGGCCCCATGTGGTGCCTGCAGTGCCACTTTTGACATTAGAGAATCAGTTTATGGTGAAAGCTCCTAGAGGTTTTAATTCGAAATGTTGAAATGTTGTTCATATGTTCTGGTAGGGTGTCTAGATGTGCATAAAAGTTTCAGATATTTGATTCGGCCCCATATGACATTGGTAGCACCACTTTTTGACGTTAGAAAATCAGTTTCTGGCTGAAAGCTCCTAAGGGTTGTAAAGCAAAATGCTTAGGCCACACAAAATAGATTTTCTGTTTCTTGGACCATTATTTGTGAAATTTCATGCGGGCGAGCGTTTTTTTATTTTATTTTTTATTTCAGTAATTACTTCTTTGTCATCAAAAGTTCATGTTCTTGGTTCAAGTTTTAGGCTTCATAATCTACAGAATAGCATGGGTGGTGGTGTATTTCATCCCTTGAGTGCAAGAAGGCTTTGCAATGCTAAAGCATTGCAAAGCCTTTTTGCACTCAAGGGACAAATTCATCAATTTTTTTAACTTGGGTAAAATATCAGACATAAACCATTATTTTTAATTTTTTTTCAAGTTTAAATTGGTTATAAAAAGAGAGCATGCGGCAGCCAAAAGGACCATGCGGGAGGGCCTGAGAAACATATTTTTTATTTTTTTAGGCCTTAAAGTGTGTTCATATATGTTCAGGTTGGGTCTCTTATATGTGCATAAGGATTTTGATTTTTGAACCAGCCCTAGTGAAATCATTAAAATTGTACAACAAATTTCTTTACCTGTTTTCATTTTAACCCTTTACCCAACCTAATGGCCAAGACTGGTCAGCGCTATTCACAAAACGAGAATTTCAGTTTTCATCATTTTTAGCTCACCTGACTGAAAGTCAGGGTGAGCTTTTCTTATCACTCTTCGTCCATCGTCTGTCTGTCCATCATCCTGCATGAAGGTGGTGTTTGAGCCTCTTTCTCCTAAACCACTGGCCGCATTTTAATTAAATTTCTTATAAGTAGTGGTTATATAGGGGCATTTTGATTTTTATGCAAATTAGGTTTCGGCTCATATTGAGCAGAGGTGTGGGGAAAAAATGGCCAAATTTTTTGAAAATCTTCTTTTAATGAACCACCAGTAGCAGAGACTTGATATGTGGTATACAGAGTCCTTTTGAGGTTTAGAATCAAGTTTGTTCAAGAGAAGTTTGTCGAGCATTATTTGCCTTCATTATGGGAGGGGCAAGAATTTTTGCCTCTCCCAAAATTTCTATTTTCCAAACTGAGAGGCAGATTTGAACCAAATTTGATATGAGGGCTTATTGGGTCATAAGTACTTAATTTATGCCCAAATTTTTTGCCTGTTGCCCCCATGGGAACCGCAGGAGCTAAAAATAGAAAAAAATTAAAACACCCATATCTCCAAAACTACACAGCACTGAGAATTCTTATTTCGTGTGAAGCTTCCTTCGGACCAACAGAATGGAATGGTAAAAAAAAATTGCTATCGGTTTTATCATGGGGTACGTTTTGGGGACTTTTGAAAAAGTGCTGAGTCAGCATTTTTTAACACTGTTGGTAATGGGAGAAACATGTAAGACTACTTTTCTCCCAAACCACTGCTCCAAAAGCTTTCAGATTTCACATATAACATCTTTGGAAGATCGTTTCACATGTTTATTGAAATCAATTCCCTGAGTCCATATTTGGGCTCTCTATGGGAGCCCAAATGTTTAAATTAGTGCAGTATGAGGAATATTCTTTAAAAATCTTCTTCAGATCTACCAATAAGAATCTTTTGATATTTGGTATGCAGCATCCTTAGGGGGTGAGATTCAAGTTTGTTCAAGCCAAGTCCCTGGGTTCATATTTAGGCAGAAAATTTGGGACCCCATTCCCGACTTAGAAATTTTGGACCAAAATCCGGAATTTTAGTTTTGTTTTTTATGCGTTTTGGTCAATTTTAAGACAAAAAAAATTATATTTTTTTTACCCTGAAAATTTGGGGTCCGGGTGAGACTTAGAAAATTTTGGACCAACATCCGGAAATTAGTTTTTTGTTTTTTTATGCGTTTTAAGAAGAAAAAACAATTTTAGGCTGAAAATATTTTGTTTGGGAAAAAAATCTGTTTTTTATGCGTTTATCTCAGTTTTGGGACGTAAAAGTGCAGGAACTGAAAATAGAAGGAAAATCCTGTGTATTGTGTGGGCACAATCACTTCATGTAGTTGGTATATGCTTTTCTTAGGAGGGACGTATGCAGCTTATTCAAGTCGAGTCCCTGGTTTGATATTTAGACTACCATGTCAGGCGAGCCTCTTGTTTCCTTTTTAGTCGAGTTGTGACGAAGTCAAACTCGACTTATAGTTTGGTGAATGGTGGGCGGGCGGGTTCGGGTGGGCGGGCGGGCGGGCGGGCGGGCGTAAACAATTGGTTTCCGGATGATAACTTGATAGTGGTTCAACTCACATTCATTAAACTTCATACATAGGTTGGTCTTGGTGGGAGGAAGAACCCTATTGATTTTGGACATGCTACGTCGAAGGTCAAGGTCACAGTGACCTTGAACATAGTAAATCTTAAACAATTGGTTTCCGGATGATAACTTGATAATGGTTCAACTCACATTCATGAAACTTCATAGGTAGATTGGCCTTGGTGAGGGGAAGAACCCTATTGATTTTGGACTCGCTACGTCAAAGGTCAAGGTCACAGTGACCTTTAACATAGTATATCGCAACAATTGGTTTCCGGATGATAACTTGATAGTGGTTCAACCTAGAGTCATGAAACTTCATAGGTGTGTTGGCCTTGGTGCGAGGAAGAACCCTATTGATCTTGGACTCACCAGGTCAAAGGTCAAGGTCACAGTGACCTTGAACATAGTATATCGCAACAATTGGTTTCCGGATGATAACTTGATAGTGGTTCAACCTAGAGTCATGAAACTTCATAGGTATGTTGGCCTTGGTGCGAGGAAGAACCCTATTGATCTTGGACTCACCAGGTCAAAGATCAAGGTCACAGTGACCTTGAACATAGTATATCGCAACAATTGGTTTCCGGATGATAACTTGATAGTGGTTCAACCTAGAGCCATGAAACTTTACAGGCGTGTTGGCCTTGGTGCGAGGAAGAACCCTATTGATGTTGGACTCACCAGGTCAAAGGTCAAGGTCACAGTGACCTTGAACATAGTATATCGCAACAATTGGTTTCCGGATGAGAACTTGATAGTGGTTCAACCTAGAGTCATGAAACTTCATAGGTGTGTTGGCCTTGGTGCGAGGAAGAACCCTATTGACCTTGGACTCGCCTGGTCAAAGGTCAAGGTCACAACTCGACATTGGATCTGTGATCCTGAGCGGCATTTTTTTTACACAAAATCATAGCTTATGACACCTCTTTGAGCTCGTTCCAAATGGGGCTCATAAGCTATGTTTTTGATGCAAAAATGAAAAAAAAGTTATTCACTTCTTTTGTTTGCAAATGCCACCTGTTTTTTATCTTAGGTAAACGGATAACCAGTCAAAATCTACACTATTTAGAGCTGATATGTTCAAGCTTTGATGTGCAATATAAACATGATGGAGACTTCTTCTCAAATGCAAAAAAACAACTGTTGAATGATTTTTGATTCCTGTGACTGTAAAAATTCAGATTTCTGAAACATTTTAAACTATTTTCAGGGACTGGAGAAGAAAAAAAACCCTCCCTCGTCAAAATAAATCAGGAAATGTTACCTGAGAAACAAATTTTTTTTAATAGCCTGAGATTCAACATTTTAATTGTAATTTTCTATTACAGATTGTCAAACACACACATTGTCCAACTATTTTAACCAGAGATGGTGATAGGATAAGGAGTAATGGAAAATTTGGAGGCCTAATGAATAAAGCTTTGCCAATAGAAAAACTCCGAGGAGCAGTATTTGGGCAGCCTTTACCACAGTCTTATCATTCTGTTTGTTCACAGATAGGTTTGTAGTTATTTAGATTTTTTTGTAAAAAAGTGTTGAAAAACTCTTGATACAGAAACAAACAAATACAGTAGAACTTGGTTGTTTAAATAGTAAGTATGAGCTACTGGGATGGGTTACAATCCATCATCTGTCCATCCGTCCTCCATCTGTCTGTGCATCTGTTATCCATCTGTCCATATCTCTGTCCATTCCTCCATTCACATTTACGTTTGTATACTTGTGTGACTAGGATTTGGCAAAAATGGATATTTATGAGGCTAATTTCTGTTGTGTATCTAGCCACATAACATAAATTTGCCACTTCGAACAGTGTTGGTTCAGTGGCGGATGAAGGACTTTACTAAAAGCTGTGAGGGCTTGGGTGGGGGGAGGGGGGGAGGGAGTGCCACACCTAGGTCCAAGTTTGCCAGAGTGTATTGTCAACCAAATTTTGAAGTTTAATCCCAAAAGATGCGATTACCTCACACCCGAAGCAGACATCCACAATGCACAACCCGTCTCTGGTAGAAAATACAGGGGGAGGGGGAAGGTGCATACCAAGTGTGCCAATGACTGGATTCGCCCTTGTGGTGAAATAATGTGGTTGTAACATTATTGATACACCATTTAATAGATGTTTCAGTGCATAACTTAATGCATGTCAATTGCAGTGGCAGCTCACCCTGTTATGAGTACAATGGACAAGTCCAGGGGACCCTGGTCTGGGGTGTGTGGGGGGGGGGGGGCAAATGTGGGAAGCTTCATGGCCTCCCCTTTCGTGTGGATGTGAATGAATCGCCAATTCCATCTCTAGATGCAAGGAAATGGCTTCTTTAAACATAAAATTCAAAGTTTACTCCCATCGGGAGTCACCCTGGTATGTCCAAGGCCCCTAACCCTAGCATGTCCAGGCGGGGGGGGGGGGGCCTCATCACTGCATGGTCGCCACTGAACAATTGCGCTGTTTGTTCATGCTAAGTCCGAATTGGGGCGCGCGGTGGCTCAGTTGGTAGAGGTGCAGGCTGCAAACCGAGAGGTCCTCGGTTCGAATCCCACCTGCGGCAACCGCGTTGTGTCCTTGGGCAAGACACTTTACCCCGATTGCCTACATGGGGGCACCATGATGCTGTGTACTGAGGCGTACTGCATGTCGATGGTGCGCATGTCTTCAACCAATCTAACCCTGCCTGTGCTACGGTGCAGAGTTCAGAGTTACGATGTTGGAGAGCTGACAGCTGCTCGTCGTTGCTCGGTGGTTCTCTCCAGGTACTCCGGCTTCCTCCACCCGTAAAACTGTCATGGTCACGATTAGCCATTGTGCATAAGTATGTGACCTTAAACACCAATAAATAAATAAATAAGTCCGAATTGTTTGAACCTTTATATAAATACCGGTACAGATCAAGTTCAGTTGTGCATCAACATATTAAGGTAATCGTACCTGGCATGTTATAGCAAGTCGGGAGGGTTTTTACTGTTTGTTTTACCTATTTTTGTTATACTGCAATGAACATCTGAGATCAGCAGTGCATTGTTTACTTTAGGGAAAATCTTGAACCTCCATAAAAATATTCAATGCGGGGGGGCTGTTTTTCCAACGGGGCGGTGCCTGAGAACCAAAACACTTTTTTTTGGCCTTATGAATAGTTCTAACAATGTTTGTTTCTGTGACCATAATTAATGATTGAGAATGTTTTTCTTTTCATAGAGAATTTAAGAATGTACAAAATGGCTTTGATCAAGCTACAGCGATGTCGTCAAGATTTACAGGATCATTTAGACAACCAAAAGAACCCAGAAATGCAGTCCAAGTTTAAAGAATTCAAAGAAACGGAAAAACAACTGAAAGACATAGAAAAGAAAATGGGTATGTTTTGATCTTGGATTGCTGAGTTTAACTTACAAACTAACAAATTAGCTGTCTCCATCCCTGTTAATTGAATAGCCACTTTGCCCATTAACAGTAGTACAGTGGAGCCCACTTAATTGGATATCTCTTAATTGTATATTTCTGTTAATTGAATATAATTTTCAAACACAAAACCATTTATCATACCTTCAGTACAAATTTTTATCTGTTAATTGCATATGGGTTGTAGAGTAAACTCCTGTTAATTGTGTATAAATTTTTGTAATATGGTAAAAAGATTACTGTGACACGCTCCAAATTCCCCTTATTTATCAATGTACATCCAATACAGACATTTATTCTATTATATCTTGTTTGACAGAGCTCTATGAGCTCTGGCAAACAAGATATCATAGAATAAATGCTCAGTTTACCTCCAGAACACAGGAAACTGACCAAATCCCTGTTAATTGTATACTCCTGTTAACTGAATAATTTTCACTGGCAAAATGGATATTCAATTAAGAGGATTCTACTGTATTCAGATAACTGGAATTTAGTTACTTTCCTTGTTACAGAGATAAGGCCTAAAAGAGTTAAAAATCTGTTTCTCCTTATGCTCTCTTTTTTAACCAAACTTAAAAAAATTAAAATAAAAAGGTTTTTGTCTGACATTTAACCCAAGTTAATAAAACTGATAAATTTGTACTTTACAAAGCCTTGTTGCACTCAAGGGACAAATTACACCATCACCCATGCTATTCTGTAGATTATGAGGCCTGAAACATAAAACAAACCAAAAACATGCAAAATATTATAGATGCTATCCCCTGTGTCTAAAAACTTATTCTGGGATAGTTCATGGTTGATTTATGATGTACACAAGTTTATAATTCACTCTGTATCCTTAGTCCATAAAAAAGTCTCTGTTCTCAGGCACTGCCTGCGTCATTAAAATTTTGCCACTTCAAAACTTTAACTGGTTGAGTGCTGGAAGCCCACATTTGGGCTTTACACTCAAGTGAGGGTATTGCAACCTAAAGTCTTCAAACTCTGGATGTCCTTTTATCTTTGAAGATCAATTATTTAGTCTGTTGGGAATTTCCTTGTAATAATTTATGGGAGAGTGCCTAAAGGCACTCTCCCATAAATTGTTACAAGGCAAAGACTTGTGAAAAAATTTTGACGACTAAAAATAATTCAGCACTTTACCAGTTAATACCCAGTCAAAAAAAAACAACAACAAAAATTCCTCCACCCGGTCAAAAAACATTCCCCAGTCAGTATTTTCGGATCGGAATTTTGAGCACCGGCACCGGTACACATTTCTCTGTAGAATTTCAACTTCCTGTTTTCCTCTGTATTTTCATGCTTCGATTATCTGACTATTATTTAAATGTTTTTCATGTTTGTACATATAACAACTTTTGAGGAAAATGCTGCTATTATCTTTTCAAATTAGTGCTGGACTGAACATAATTCTGCAATGGAGCGTCTTTGGCATGTCATCAGCAGCTAAGTTGATTGAAGCATTTCTCAATATATGCGATAAGATAAAACCAGTCCATAGTTTGTAAAAGCTTTATTCCTTAAATGTGAATATATTTTTTACGCTATCTTTTTCAGATTTCAGAATAAAAAGTATTAAAAAAAAGCCTCCCACTCTCATCAAAAATTTGGGGCACAATTGCCTAAGAACATACACATTTCTGTTTAATGGCCTTATGGATGTTTTTTGAAAGCATTAGTTGACCCTTATTCCACAAATTTATCAAATGTCATTACATTTTTTAAAGATTTTAACTGGAAGAGTGCTTATTTAGATTCAGATAATTTATTCACAGGATACTTAACTGGTTACAAATACAATAATGATTACAAGTTCATCTTTTTCATAAGTTTAGTAAATAGTATACTATATGGGGTGGCAGTTTTTTTTTTGCAGTCAGGGGCATTAGCAGTGCTTTGTGATGCAGGCCTCTTGTTCCACTCAAGTGATGTTGAATCAATTTTATTAACTTGGGTAAAATATCAGACATAAACCCTTTAATTTTTATTTTTTCAAGTTTGCATTGGTTATAAAAAGAGAGCATGCAGCAACCGAAAGTGCCATGCAGGAGGGCTGAGAAACAGATTTTTAACTTTTTTAGGCCTTATCTCTAGAAGACCAAAAAAAAGGCAAACTCCTATTAATTTAATGCTTTACCTTACGTGTCTTCTTTTAGACAGGATTTGGTTTCTTGAGCAGGACATAGATTATCATATTCACTAGAAAGTAAGTATACCCATTTTTATTAGTCCAACTTGGCAACGTCTAGTATGAGCAATTGGAATGAGCTGCGATCCATTGTCATTCCATATGTATGTATGTCCATCCATCCGTGCACAATTTCTTTAGCACACCCTACAGGTCACAGCTCTCCCCCAATCAGTTCCAAATTTCACGTGACTTTGGGGCAATGTCTAAATGTGAGCTATTGAGTGTTTCTGAATTTTGTTGAAAATATGGCTTCCAGTGACCTTCTTAGATTTGGCATATAAATTGTCAACAATTCCACTGGCACACCCTACAGGCCACATTTCTCACCCGATATTTTTCAGATTTCATATGTAACTTTGGTGCGATGTCTACGTGGGAGCTATCAAATTTTTCTGAATTTTGTTGAATAACATGGCCGCCATCATCCAGTGTGTGGTAATTCAGAACCTATGAATCATTTTCATTTCTGTTGTAGGCATGAGTTCTGGTGGCATACAAGTTCCCAAGGGAATTCTGCGTCCACCTCCAGTGTCCATGGAGACTGAAGCAGCACCATCGAAAAAAGCAAGAGTTTCACAGAGCCCAGTGGCTTCAACTACAGTATCTATGAATGGAGGAAGATCACCTGCAGCATCAAACAAAGGAACACCTGTCCGAACTAGCAAGCGTATTGCTCATATGTCACCAGTAACTGGAGCAGATGGTAAAAGGCAGCTGAAGAGAACTTAAGGTGCAACAAAAACATTGTTATGTTGTTTACATGAATTTTGTTTTTATAATAGGGACCTGCGAACCATTCGAGATTCGGCTCGACTCGAAACCATCGCCGAGATTCGATTCGACTCGATACCTCACCGTCCGATTCGTATTTTTCGAACCGACCTCTGTTCAAATGGCGAATTATATGTGCACTCGCTCGCATCAAGAACACGCCGTCATACGCTAACGATAGTGTAATAAATCGCTCTCTGAACGTATTAGCTCTCCAATTTTGTTGATTATTAAACCCCCGGGCTACCGTACGATCTCTGAGGGTCAGGGAAGATTCGTCCCCAGGAATATTCGTCCCCGGGTTTTTGAGAATATTCGTCCCCGGGAATATTCGTCCCCTGTAGGGGACGAATGTTCCCACCTGAAGGGGACGAATATTCCCGGGGACGAATATCTTCCCGATCCCATCTCTGAAGGACGACGTCACGCCACTCCAGTATAAACATAAAGTTACAATGGCGGAGATAAAGCAGTACTTTGATATTTTCCGACATGCCTTGTTTGCTTTTATAATAATGGTATTTGGTGCTGATGAGGCTGAGCACGAGCCACGACCACCAAGTGGGTAGAATAAAACTGCGAGTCTATGAGTTCAGAATCAATTGGTCTGGAATCGAGTATTCTCGCAGTGCGAGAATACTCGATTCCAGACCAATTGATTCTGAACTCATCCAGCATGCAGAGTACCGGTATTGCAGACTATGGAAGCACGAATGTCGCCGTCGCGCCGGTTTCAAGGTTCGAGATTCGACTCGACTCGATACCAGAGGGATGATTCGGCTCGAGATTCGGCTCGAAGTTTTATCCCCGGCTCGCAGGTCCCTATTTTATAACCACATCTTTTTATTACAACACTATATACATACACTGTACCAGTTAATACTGATTGATATTTAACCCTTTACTCAATGCACACGTTATCAAAATTTGTTATTTTTTGATAAAAACATTCAACAAAACCGGATCATGTGATCCCTCATTGGAAAGAGCATGTCCAGCTTGTTCTAATGAGTGAACACATGATATGATGTTGTTGAAATTTTTTTTTCAGTTGCTCAGGCCTAAAACAGTTTAAAAAAGACTGTTTCTTAGGCTCTCTTTTTTATAACCACTCTAAACTGTAATATTTTTCCCATGTTAATAAAATTGATAAATTTGTCCCTTGAGTGCAACAAGGCTTTGCAATGCTTTAGCATTACGAAGCCTTCTTGCACTTTAAGGACAAAATACACCAACAGCCATGCTTTTCTGTAGATTATGAGGCCCAAAGCATAAAACAAACCAAGAACATGAACTTTTGATGGCAAAGAAATAATTAAGAAAATAAAAAACCACCTGCCCGCGTGCAATTTTACAAAAAAATGGCCTGAGGAAAAAGATCTACTTTGTGGGACCCAAGGGGTTAATTTAAACAATCCACCGCAAAAACTGCTATGTGCTATCTGCGCCACAAAGCCTGATTCATGTATTTAAAACTTTCATGCCTTAAAACAGATGCAACAAAATAATCTGTTGGTAATTGTTTGGTGTCATTTAGTAGGGATTTCTTGTCAAGTCTTAACTACACCTCTAAGTAACACAAGTAATGCTTTTATTAACTGGTAGATTGCTGAATTATTTTTGGTCATCAAAATTTGTTCACATACGTTTGCCTAGTTACAATTTATGGGAGAGTGCCAATAGGCACTCTCCCATAAATTGTAACAAGGCAAATCCTAACAGACTAAATAATTTCACTTCAAAGGTGGTATGAACAACATCCACAAAATATGAAGCCTTTAAGTGCTGGTACTGACACTTGAGAGTAAAGCCCAAATATGGGCTTCCAGCACTCTACCAGTTAAACAGTGAAGGGAGGATTGATTATAGTTTCAGCCACTGAATTGAATATCTCTTTATTAATTGAAGAACCCTGTCAGTTGAATATGACTTCCAAACACAAAACTATTTTCCGTACCTCCAGTACAAATTTGACCTGCTAATTTCATATTTCAAATATGTTATAGAGTAAACTCCTGTTAATTGAATAAAAGAAAGTAACTTCCTTTTAGACCTATTTAGCCTCAGTACATCCAAGACAAGCATGCAGTCTATTATATCTTGTTTGACAGAGCTCTGTGAGCTCTGTCAAGCAAGATATACTGGAATAAATGCTTAGTTTATCTTGAGAATACAGGAAACTGAAATCCCTGTTAATTGAATACTCCTGGTAATGGGAATAATTTTCACTGGCAGAGTGGCTATTCAATTAACAGGGTTTCACTGAACTACAAAATCGCAGTCTGGTAGTTTTTCAATATGGTGAAAATTTGGGGAGAACAAAACACAAAATTAAGTGGTAAATTTTCAGCATGTGAACTGCTGTGTTGCTCCTGGTCTCTCATGAGCTAGAAATTTGCTCAGTACTTTTTGTGCCTTTTTTGCAAAATAGTAAATAAAAATTGTTAGGTCAAAATCATGCCAGAAAATAAGCAGACTGTCATCTGCAAAATGAGGTCCCCAGAGGGTGAATTTAGTGATGCTACCGTACACAGCAGGGTAGCATCACAAAATTTTCCCTGTGTGAATGTCAATCTGAATCAGGGTCTCAAAACTAAACAGAAAGAGGTACCCAGAGGATAAATTGGCCCACTGTATGGAATAGCATCATAAAATTCACCTTCTGGGGACCTCATTCTGCAAATGTCAAACTGCTTATTTTCAGGCCTGGTCAAAATATTACCTGCCAAAAGTAATCCACTCTCCCTGTCACATACAAAGTGTTTCAGGCTTTTACAGTACATGGAGAGTGTATTATCACTAAAACACCTGCAGAGTGGAGATTCCACCCAACTAATAATTGCAAAGTTGTTGCAAAGCATAAACAGCACAAGCAAAGTTTCAGCCAAAGGACCTCCGGGTTTAACCCGGAGGTCCATTGGCTGACACATTGCTTGTGTTTTTTGTCGATGTGTACAAAATTTGAAAGTTATAGCTTGGGTGATGACTCCACTCTGCAGGTGATTTAGTTACAATCCACTCTCCATGTACTGTAAGCACTTAACGCCAAAATGAATAGCGGACAACAGTGGCAAGCAGTATTCTTGAATAACTAAACAATTTGTGTTTTTTTCCCCTCAAAAACATATCTCATGACTCCTCGTTTGAACAAGCTTGCACAACAAGCCCATACCAATAGGGTGGGGGCGTTTGGGGCCATAAGCTATGTTTTTAACCTTTAAGGGTCACTTTGATGACATTTATTGCAACAGAATGTGCCCCTACATGCAGTCTTTAGGTTAACTCACAAGTTACATTCTAAGCACCTTGGTAGTTGTTTTTTGGCAAGTCTTGGCTGCCTATATCAGCAGCCAAGACTTGACAAAAAACAGTAGTAAAGTCACAGGATGTCAAATGTCAAAAGTGGAGCAAAAATATATTAAAATCATCTCTAGGCCCTTAAGAGTTGAGGCAAACTTGATAAAATTTGGCAATTTTTGACGAATATCACTGGTTCTTTTGACATTATGCTGGGTAAAGGGTTTATAGAAAAATGTTTATATTCCTTCACAGAGAATATCTTCATTGTTGTTTGAACAAAAAAGATAGATTGAGGTGAAAATATTGTTTCTTCACCATTGTGATCTCATAAGGCATGAATGTTGCCTTCATCAGATGTACATAATTTCTATTAATTATAAAAATGATTTTTTAAACTTTGTAATGCACCTTCTGATTGTTGTACTCTAGTGCCTTAGTCATTTTAACATTCACACTTGTACTCTAGTCTGTTTGGCTGCAGTGTTATAGTAATTGTTCAGAAAATCGAATGTGAGCAATAAAACAGGTGAAGAAGGTGTAATACTGTGGATCTCACTTAATAACCCTCTTAATAGAATATAACTTCTAAACACAAAACCATTTACCATACCTTCAGTACAATTTTCCCTGTTAACCCTTAAAGGTCAATTTCCTACTTTTATAACTTCAGAACAGGTGCCCTTAACATGGCAGTGGTTCTTAGTCAAGTCTTGGCTGCCTATTAAGGCAGCCAAGACATGACTAGAAATCACTGTTAAGCGAACGTGTATAGGATGTGGTCAGGTGTGAATTCAGAGCAATTGCCCAGGTGCTTAAGGGTTAAGTGCATATAAGGTATAGTGTAAACTCCTGTTAATTGAATAAAAATTCTTGTAATGTGGCAAGAAATTACCCTGACAGTCACCAAATGTCACTTCTCTATAGACCTGTTTGGCCTCAGTAAATCCAGTATAGGGATGTAATCTATTATATATTGTTTGACAGAGCTCCATGAGCTCTGTCAAACAAGCTATAATAGAATAAATGCTCAGTTTATCATCAGAATATAGAAAAGTAACCATCCCTGTTAATTAAACACTCCTGAAATTGAATAATTTTCACTGGCAAAGTGGCCAGTTTCTAAATTCTATTTCAGAACACATACAGTGCATGCAATGTGTTTTCTGCCTTTTTCACATCATGAGCTTGTGCAGATTTTCTTTTATCATTACATCACTTGATACCATCATAACCATCGTTACAGTACACGACCACACTTTCAAAATGTTTGAAGATAATTGATGAATTATGTAACAACATTGTAACACATTCACAGCAGTTAAACGTGATGATTGTGTTTGCGCAATTAATGTTAAATTAATTGCAAATGAAAGCTGAATGTGCGTTTGTATTCTAAAATGCCTTCGAGTGTGTAACCTTCTTGAAATTGCGAGTGCGAGACAGTATCCTCCTCTTGAAGGAAATTTACAAATGACTGACCTGAAATGACAAGAGACTTCTGGAGCACCACTTGTATGCTGTTCAGTAGAAAACACTTTAGATTCTGATTGATCATTAATTCAGCCCAAGAGAAAGATATATAGAGCAGCATAATCTGTAATAAATGTTTTCACATTTTCACAATCACCAAAAATTCATTTCACCATAAGTTTCAATCGGCTATTTAATCGCCTCTGAATGTGAAGGTCTTTTATGCAGCATTTATACACTTCATTATGTGAGGGGTCATTTGCCACTGAATAAAGGCATGAGCCCCAGTCTTTGACACCCCCACCTCTCCCCTTCCAACAATCACTTGCCGAGGAATCGACGGATAAGTGCTTAAATGTAATATCCCAGGTTTGGACTCCCTCAAGCCTCATTATACAAATGTAGTTTGGCTAGGTATATTGATATCCAGTTAACTTTTGTTTACTGGTATTAAATAACAACACATTCAAGTGATAGAAAACACAGTTTTTATTGGGAGTTTGTGTCAAATTTGTTAGGTGTTTAAATTAAGTGAATTGTTTCTTGAGTTTAAAAAAATTGTTACTGAATTTGATCTGTCTGTGTATCGCAACAAGACAGTTACAAGAGTCAAGGAAACATTTATCTTTTAAATGAAGAAAGAGCACAGTTGAAGAGAAATTTCAATACACTTCAGTGAGATTTGCCAGTAAATTTGGACACTAAGCTGCAATTTGATTGCTGTCATATTAAGTAATTAATACCCTGGATTTTTTACCAGAACTATGATGTGAATCACAGACATAAGCCTATTTAACAAGTCTTGAACTACTGATAAATAGGTTCGTCCCAGAGGTAAAAGTTTCCTAGGAGCCAGTGATATTCTTCTCATGCAGTCCTCCACTGTACAATATGGCCGCCATGGTCACTTTCCATGGATGGGCAGTATTTCCATGGATACAATTATTGCAGGTGGTGTACAATTAAAATAAAACTAGAAATCCTGTCGTGAAATGCGCACAAATAGCATGTCGATGTGCGTGTTAATCTGCATGTTTTGCCCATAGTAAGGCTATCAAATTCTGGTTATATGGCCTGTGCACAAGCAATGTTTCAGCCAATGGACCTCCGGGTAACCCGGAGGTCCTTTGGCAGAAACATTGCCTGTGTTTGCTATGAGTAACCAGGAGAACCTGCCGTGCTTTGGATGCCATTCGATATGGCAATTCTTACGCGCAATTAAGCCTAGATAAGCGCACTGTTCATGACAGGACTTCTAGTTTTAACTGTATATCTTTAATGATTCAAGTACAGAAATTGAGATTTTTTTTGTGTTCTGTACATATGGCCTGTGCACAAGCAATGTTTCAGCCAATGGACCTCTGGGTAACCCGGAGGTCCATTGTCAGAAACATTGCCTGTGTTTGCTATGAGTAACAAGGAGAACCTGCCGTGCTTTGGATGCCATTCAATATGGCAATTGCACGCAATTCCTACACTCAGTTAAGCCTAGATAAGCGCACAGTTCATTACAGGACTTCTAGTTTTAACTGTAGGTCTATCTCGAGCCATCTTCAATAAAATGTGTACATATTCAATGAAAACTCAGTAAAACAATTTTAGGAAATTTATTTACATCTGCTCATTATTTACTCTCCATCCATATCTATATCTAATGTCTATGACATAACCCTGTAAT
The DNA here is from genome assembly GCA_031216915.1 of Pictodentalium vernedei. NCBI lineage: Eukaryota > Metazoa > Mollusca > Scaphopoda > Dentaliida > Dentaliidae > Pictodentalium > Pictodentalium vernedei. The sequence goes on from CM062293.1 coordinate 491,748,723, forward strand.
AAATAATAAATATACATAAATCACGTTTTTGTAAAACATCCTGTTGGCTAAACTGAAATAAAATAATAACTCCAATGTCGAAAATATACGATTCATTGTAAGTTTACATGCAGAGTGATTGGGACAAAGTGCCAATCAATCTGCGTGGATACTTACAACTATAAAACGAGAAAGAAGTAAATTTAAATTCTTACCAATTCAATATGACTTCAGACTTCCAGCAAAACTATATAAATACCATCAGATAAATTTTTGAATAGTCACCACAACTTCCCAACACAAATACCAAACGACTTCTGACACAAAATAACTTACGTCTGAAAACTGGACAAACGCCAAGTTCAGGTAAGGTGAGTTGTGTTAACTGTCTCCCAATAGTGAAAGACAGCAGATTTCTACTTACCATGTAGTATAATAAAATTGGATATCTCTTGGCTGAATAACCCTGTTAATTGAATATAATTTCCAAACACAGAACCATTTACTATACCTCCAGTACAAATTTGATCTGTTAATTGAATATAGGCTATAGAGTAAACTCCTGTTAACTGAATAAAAAATCTTGTAACCTGTCGAGAAATTACCCTGACTTTCCCCAGTTTTTCTTTGTTTATAGACCTATTTGGCCTCAGTACACCCAATACAGGCATTTAATATCTAATATCTTGTTTGACAGAGCGCATGGAGCTCTGTCAAACAAGATATAATTGAATAAATGATAAGTTTATCTCTAGAATACATGAAAGTGACACAATCCCTGTTAATTGAATCCTCCTGTTAATTGAATAATTTTCATTGGCAGAGTGGCTAGTCAATTAACAGGGTTCCACTGTATCCAGTTATGTTATAACCACCATGGCTCTTATAACAGATCTCAAATAGCTGTGTGAAACAAGCTATATAGACGATCTCTAATGTGTCATGAATTAATGTTAAATTTCTGAACTTTGTTCACTAAAATCATGTTTCTGAGGTTTACTGAAACTCAGATCACCTTTGGTTGAGAGGTTCAGAAGTTTAGTATCAAATTGTGACATATTTGTCATTACTTACTCTATGTATTGGGACACTCTATGATTTGGGACACATATTGTTTCCAGAAAACTAGATTTTTTTTATGCTCCAAGGTTTGGGACATTCAGGAGATTTGTTTCCAGTTGGCCCGTCACTAGTAGCAGACGACACTCATAAAAAAAATTCTTGAGTAACTAAAAATTTTCGCAATGCGCTCGTTCCAATGAGGGATCAAAAGCTATGTTTAGGAAGCAAAAAATGAAAATATAAAAAAAATTGGACGGCGATTTTCGTATATAGTGATGGAAAATGAATCACACACAACTTTATTCAGCATCAAATCAAGACCAGGCTGTGTTCTTTCCCCATTTTCTAAGAATTGGAACACCTGTGAAAATAATTATTTTTAGCTGTCCCAATACATAGAGTAAATACGGTACTTTTCAGTTTTGTCCTCTTAACTCTTTACCTAACATGAAAAGCAGACGACACTTGCAAACAAAATTCTTGAATAACTATATTTTTATACTGTACCAATGACCCAGACATAGCTGGTGCTAACTCTTAAAATATAGGGCCAAACACAAATTTTGCCCCCCAATCCCCAAAATTTGCATCTAAAACCAAAGAAAACATGTCCTGAAAGGCCCTCCACCCTTCACCTCTACTGCGCATGCGCAGTGTCAAGGACGTTCCAAAATTGGCGCCATTAATCATTCTAAGTTTGGCCCTTCATCAGTTAACATCTGACTGATCTTTGTGCTTGTAAATCTCAGTTTAAATGATGCCAGACACATAAATATTAGTGAAATGCTGATTCTAAGGAGGATAGAGAAGGAGGAGAGGAAAAATGTGTGACAGAATATTATCAGGGCTGTAACTTAAAATTTTTTAATGAAATTATGTTAAGTTACCTATTTTCGAGGCAGCAGCCATTTTGTTGTCATTCTGATTATGTAGTTACACTGATTTTTCAGTGTTTTCCTCTCTCCCTGTCCTTTAAGTCCCTCCTTGCTATTCTCCCATGCTTTTGGCATAGTTTTTGTAATTATTATTACTAAATTTTCTTGGGAGTTTTAGCTGAACAACAGAATGAATTCTGTTCTTTTCCCCATGTTTACGTCTTCACCTACGGGTGGTTAGGCGTTGTGTTCTGCATCTACCATCTGATGTTCTGTAGTTTCTTCCCTGGAAGTCTCTGTTTTGCATCAAATAGTGTATTTTTGGTAACTGATTCCGGGCCTGGGTGCCTGGAGTCTTATTTTAGTGTGTTTACATTCATTGTTTACATTTACAACAGCCCTCTGTGTGAGGGGGGGATTTCTGGAAAATAATATCTTGATGTTATTTTAATCATAACTAGATACATTATTATTGTTCGTAAGTGTTGAATAAATTGTTTAAAATATTTTTAAAATTTTTGTCCACACTTAGGCTTGGGATCCATTGGGGCTCAATGTTACTTTTCAGAAACTTGGGCTATTCTGAAAAAATATTTTTTCAAAATATTTTGATTTCAATTATTTTTTCTATATTAATGGATCATATTATTATTATGTATTTTGATTACCAGGGGTTAGTGCGAGTACCAGGACTTGTTTTCTTTTCACATTGAAAGGATATTGATCAATTGTAATAAGAGGAAGTCTTCCTCTGACTTTTATAATCATTCTATATGTGGTCAGTGTACTCGCATTAACTCCTGTTCAGTATCGTATGATTTCAATGACAGTATGGGAAGCGTATGTCACGGTATGTTATTGGGGAATTGGACACTCCGGTCCTTTCCCCGCAGGGTCACTCTACTTTATCAATTTCTATTTCAGACGATCAAGATTAGGGTGATGTATCTGTGATGTCTTCCAACAGTGTGCCTCTGTCGTCACAATTAATGAAGGGCTAGCGGAAAAGTGCTCATGTAAATATGCCAATTGCCTAAGAGGACCCTAGTAGGTTCGACGGCCTTTGACGTCCGCTAGCTCGCCCAGTGTAGCGTCCATTCACCGAATGGTTCGGCAGCCGGGTTCGTCCGTTGCGGTCTAGAAGGAATTTTGGGGTGATGCGAGCACTATAAATCAACCAAATGCACACCCAGTGACGGCGGATCGGAGGGAGAACAGAGGAAGCCTTTTAGTCCAGTTCATAGCTCGTTCTGGTCCATCCGGACGGCGAGCGAGAGAGACCCCTCTCTCGTACAACAACATCTGGCCCCAGATGTTGTGGTACAAAATGTTTCGCATTCGGAGCATACGTCCGTCGCTCGGGACGCTCCGACATATAGTCAGTCCGGAGTAGACTGTCAATAAGGCTTCCTCATTCTCTTGGTAGCGCACACGACCGCTCTTGGCTACGTGACCACGGATATCCAGTCAGCTTCGCCAGTCAGAGAATCATCGGCGACCAGGTCACACCATCCGGTAGCCAGGGACACGAGGCCTGCAGACTCCGGACGTTCGCATAGGAAGTGTGCGGGAGTAAACGTACATGGAGCTTCCGGCGGCAATGCATCGTAAGACCGCTACTGCACAGGCCTCAGGAATGGACGTGCTTTCCTAAATAGCACAGTTTATCGCAGCATCCCAGCATCAACTGAATCTGTCACATATTTTTTATCCAACGATGCTGGGTCGGGACGCTCCGCGGAAGCGGGTACGGACGTCCGAAAATTTCATCCGGTCTGACGGGATACCGAAAGGGATTTGGAGGATTTCGAGCTTTCCCTTTCGGAACAACATATGCTGTTGTGTATGTCATCTGACTTGGTCTTCTACAGCTTCTTTCGTCGGACCAGATTGCTGCGATGCCGGATAAGAAACTGATAGCGTCGGTGGACTTAGAAATTTTTGGTTCGGTTCAGGGACATCGTCCCTCAGTTCCGACATAGTCCAATAATGTCACACAAACTTTCGAATTATTGAACGACGCTATATATATTATTATTATATGCTTGCTATAACCAAGCATTTCTGGTTTCTTGTTCGCAAAGTTACGGAGATGTCTTTCAAAAGTGTGCCTCTGTCGTCATAGTTAATGAAGAGCTAGCGGCAATAAGTGCTCATGGAATATGTCTATCGCCTACGGGGTGACATTCGCTAGCTCACCCGGTGTAGCGTGCATTCATCGAATGGTTCGGCTGCCGGGTTCATCCGTTGCGGTCTAGGAAGGAGATTTGGGTGATGCGAGCACTTTAATTACTTTAGTACTCACCCAGTGACGGCAGATTGAGGACAGATCGGAGGAAGCCTGTTAGTCCGGTTCCTGGCTTGTCCAGGTCCGTCCGGGCTGTGAGCGAGAGAGGTCCCTCTCTCGTCCAACAACATAGGGGACCGCATGTTGTGGTTCTGATATTTTACATTCGGAGCATATGTCTGTCGGTCGGGACGCTCCGTTATATTGACAGTCCGAGAGACTGTCCATAATGCTTCCTCATCCTCACAGCAGGGCACACGACCGCACATTGGTTAAGTGACCTCGAACATCCGATCAGTTTCGTCATTCAGTGATTCCACGGCGAATAGGTCGCGCCATCCGGTAGCCAAGGGACACGAGGCATATACACTCCGTTCGCTCGTATATTGGTAGTATGCAAGGGGTAACGATCACGGAGCTTCCAGCGGCAATGCATTGTAGGACCGCTTCTCCTCAGGCCTCAGTGATGGACGTGCTATCCGAGTTAGCACAGTTGTTTTGCAGCATCCCAGCAATTGACAGTTTCTTGGTCGAATCAGGAATTATCCGACGGCGCTGGGTCGGTGCGGTCCGCGGTTGCATCAGGTACGGACGACCAAACGCTTTATAGGGTCCGACAGGATGGTGAAAGGGATTCGAAAGATTTCGAGTTTTCCCTTTCGTAGTATCGGAAGCTGCCATTCATATCTTCTGTCATTATCTTCCAGTGATTGTTATTTCGGACTACATTGCTGCGATGTTGGATAAGAGACTTATAGCGTCATTGGACTCGGAATTTTCGATCGGTTCGGGGACATTGTTCCTGACTTACCGACGCAAGCCATTAATTTCATTACAACAGGTGTTTTATTTTTTGACGCTATATATGCATACAAGCCTGCTACCAAGCATGATAGTTTAGTTTCTTGTCCGCGTTGCTCTTTTCTGCCGTTTTATCATTTATACGAATAGTTTATTTTGGCAGTGCAGGGCATACCGAGAGTTCATATGCGTCTAGACGGTGTGGTTAAAGACTGGAAATATTCTTTTTCGCCGTCTATGTCTTTTCCAACTTCAATGTTGGAAACGACAATGATGTCTAGTAGACTTAATTTAGACGCTTTATCATACGTGAGGCGTTATCATTACGTCTTCAAGAAAAGATTTACGGGATATTATTCTCAATGTAATTTCTTTTGAGGGCAGTAGTTTGTTCACGTATAACTCCGCCCTTCAGTGGCTGATTGGAGTTGGTTAGACGTGTCGCAGCCCTAGCTACATCCACGCGCGTGGATAGTAAGGTTAAGAACTCTCTTAGAGTCGCTTCGTTCTCGGAGAAGCTTCTCTTCGACGGCAACTTTTCAGCAATCCATGAATTGCTCGATTTACACGTTCTCTTGTCTATCTAGTGTTACAAGAGATTCAGACTGGGGCAAACATTCGGTGGTTGACTCAGAGAGTGCCACTGCAGTTGCCGGACCCGAGTGTTGCTGTTATGACGGTTGCCAGTCAAACAGATTGGGATATAATACTGATCCCAACGGATTCGTAGTGCCAGGGTCTTTGGGTTCCGCAGTCTCTTAGCAACCAATTATCTTCCGCGGAATAATGTTTTTTAGGCTTGCTTTATGTCATTGCATGAACATTATTCAGAAACGCATGCCCAAATCCTGTCCGTTAATTCGACAGTAGTGGCGTATCTCCGGAACCAGGGAGGCACTCTTTCGTTTCCGTTATTCAATTTAATGAAAAGAATCCGTCTGTTGGTTATAGTACACCAAGTTCTGTTTGGGTCCGTCATATTCCAGGTCGTCTGATTGTTTTACCAGACTCCCGTTCACTTAGGGGTCGCTTGTTGCTGTCAGAATGGACTCTCATCAAACAAGTATTCAATCAGATTTGCTATCTATGGGAGCGCCCAATGATGATTTATTTACGACACAGCTTGCTAATCAATTGCAGACGTATGTGTTGGCATGTCCGGATCTCTGAGCTAATGTTGTTCACGCTCTAGTGATCTATAGGACGGAATGTTAGGATACGCGTATCCTCCGGCGCTGTTGTTTCAGCAGGTATTGCTAAGATAAACAACCACAATACATTTCTGTTGATAGCATCTCTATCTTCACAGAGACCATGGGTAATTTACTCTGTTGTCTACTGTGGGACTTAACGTGAAATCTTCCTCAATGTGAGGATCTTTTTTCACTGGGTAAATCGTGTCATCCTTATCACAACTCGCAAGGTCGCAACCTTCATGTATTCTGTTGTGTGGTCCGTATTGCACTGTAAGCATTGTACTGGACGAGCTTTGGACGCGATTTCTTACTATAGGAGATCCTCTTCTTCGCTATTCTATGCGGCTAAAGTGGAGGCTCTTCCGTCGTTGGTGTAGGGATCATTATGTTCATATTGTTGATCCCTCCATACGACTCATTGCAATTTTTTAGTATACTTGTTTCACAAGATCTACTGCAGCCTGTTATTATTAAGGTTATAAGTTTATGTTACCTCATACCTATGCACTCTAGGATAGTTTACAATTGAGTCTTATGTCTCTTTATCTAAGTCAGTTAATAACTTTTTGATAAATAGACTTAGAATCTTTAGATTAAATTCCTATATGGAATTTAACTTCGGTTCTTATTTAGCTAAGTAATTATTTGAGCCTCTGGAAACAGTGGTTTTCAAATTCTGACCTTTTAGACAGTAATGCTGTTGGTTTCTCTTTTACTGAAGAGTCTGTGAGTTTCATGCACTATCAATGGATGATTTTCACTTTCATAGTTTCGGAATCACTACTTCCTTTACTATTTAGGTTGGATTTTTGCATAAGAGTTAGGCTCCTAATATCCGGAACCTATTGTTATTAAGGTCCTTCCGTTTTCGTACGGGCATAGGCCTTTACTCTTTCCGGTTAGAGTTAATGTATTTATAAACAGATATCTGTTTATTACTACGGGCGTAAGCTTCTTCTGTCTTTGATGCCTAGTAGAAGGACGTTACGCTTCATTCTATTGTTAATGGATTCTATTAACTATCGGTACTGCTTATGGTTTATCATTGACTCAGCAGTTGTGCTTAAGATTTCGGCTCATGAAGTAAGAGTTCTTCTACATCTTGGGCTTACATTAATAGTGTCGCTATTATAGATTTTTGAAGGCTGCTCATTGCGCTCAGCCATCCACATTCATGAATTTTTATCTCAGAAATATCGAGTCCATTTCTGGAGGCCTCTATTGTTAGGTCTATTATCTACTGCTCAGAATGTCATTCACTTAACAGTTGCTACTATAGCTAGGTAGGCTGTCTGTTTCGGCAGTGTCTCCGTTCTGCTGCCCTCTTCGCTCTGGGCTATTTGACCCAGGGCAAGAAAAAGTGGGGGGGAGGGTGTTCCCTTGGGTCTCCTGTTTTACTATGAAAACAAGGGAATACCTCCTCCGGAGTTAGTAATTCTGAGCTGTTATTGGGATGGTTGTTTAGTGAGAAGTTTATGTTTTAAAAATTCATTCAAGTCTTAGTTTTTAAAGTATAGCTTTTGAATATTGCATATGTCAACAGACATGATTATGCAATCCTCAGACACTTTTTAGGAGTATAAGAGTCTCTATTCTCTAGACTTACTTTATTTATTGGCTTACTTTAAAAATTATTAGTATAAGGATTATATTGGATATTAATAGAGTACATGGATGTATGAAGCTCAATTTTGGAAGGTGTTGTATCTTTCTAATTTATCATAAATAAGAAAGATACATGTAAGGCCTATTACTTCTTTTTCCCTACAGGGGATGACTCTATTTTATATTATTGAGCGTATTCCATTTTGCTCTATGTCCTTGGCCCTCCAGCCTTTTTACTATTCAGCTATGTCTGGGTCATTGGTACAGTATAAAAATGTTAAAAAATTTATAGTAATTTCTATATTTTTTATACTTACCAATGACCCAGACGGGGATGGCCCTCCCAGGAGTTGGGAACTCTTGCCTCCCCGCTGAGTACATAGCGCTTACCAGGCACTGGTTATTAGAATGATTAATGGCACCAATTTCGGAACGTCCTTGACACTGCGCATGCGCAGTAGAGGTGAAGGGTGGAGGGCCTTTCAGGACATGTTTTCTTTGGTTTTAGATGCAAATTTTGGGGATTGGGGGGCAAAATTTGTGTTTGGCCCTATATTTTAAGAGTTAGCACCAGCTATGTCTGGGTCATTGGTAAGTATAAAAAATATAGAAATTACTATAAATTTTTTAACTTTTTTTAATTTTTTGTCTCAAAAACATAGGTTATGACTCTTCAATGGAACGAGCTCGACGGACTCGTTCCAAAGAGGGCTCATAGCCTATGTTTTTGAGACAAAAAATAATGAAAATTAATTGACGACTTTTGTGAATAGCGCTGGCCGAGTTTGGCCATTATGTTGGGTAAAGGGTTAAACAGCTTATGACCCCCTTATTGGAATGAGCTAAATGATCTCATTCCAATGAGGGATCATAAGTTATGTTATTAGCACATAAATGAATATTTGTAGTTATACTTAATTATATTTTGCTAATGAGGTTTGCTGACTTTGTTAAATAATAATTAATGAAATAAATTATGGCAATATAGAAGACTAATTCAGCTCTAATTCCGAAACCAGCTCTCACAATGTACAACATCATTTTGACTTTGGACGTCACATTTATATTAGACGTCTTACGGACCATATTTCCATAATGGGCTATTTGATCAAGATTATGTGATACAATAAATTCTGTAGTTCATTGTGCTATTACGAGGCAAATAGAATTAACCCTCTGAGCTCAGTATAAATGAACTTTTGTATGTGGGAACATTTGATAATCATTGATAAGACTGTACGAGGCTAAGCGAGTTTGAAAAGAATGTTTGTAATAATTCAATCCTGCAGCCCTTTGAGGTTGTAGGATCAAATTATTACTGAACCTCCCAACAAATAAAAGATAGATTTTCCCATTTCTCTTTCAGCTATGTTCTACGATTGATACCATTTGGAACTCATGGTTGAAAGGGTTAATACTGGTGTAAATTTAACCCTCCATCGAAATACCAAAATTTCAAGCAGCATATTTTTCCCATAATGCAACTAGGAATTTAACTACTTTAGTTCCCCACGGGAACCCAGAAAGTGAAGCAGTGCTTGTTTACTAAGGTAAACAAGCTCGTGTTTTACTGGTATAATAGGACCCAGTCACCACTGCCTAGGGTGGAAGTCCTCTAAAATGGACAACATGGGTATAAACGATTGGCTGGACTTGACTTTCTCATGTTGTGGTCATGATTAGCCACTGTGCAGAAGTATGTGACTTTAAGCACCAATAAATCAATAAATAAATTAACCACTTCAGCCACTTTTGACAGGGCTCAGTGAGCTCTCTCAAACAAGACTGAATTGGTTAAATTCGAAGTTGCATAATGGATAAAACATTACTTTTTTTGTTAATTTTTATATTTCCACAACAATTGGCAGTTGATGAAATTCCATATCATTGAGTATGTGTGATGGAATGATAGAATGCAGCACATGGCTTTTCAGCATTTTCTGAGGTTCCCAGAGCTGGGCACCTTTCACTGAAGTAGATAGTTTTTCATCTGTGTGAATTTACATGTTTGTATGAACAGCATGAATGCATATTTTCATGAGGTAAATAACTGTTGAATCTATTTTAATTTCCACATTCAGTTTCAAGCTTTCTCCCATCACTCATTCAAACAAAAGGCTTTTTTTCTTGGAACTTTAATTTTCTTTGATAAACAAAGTCTGAGCTTTGTTAAAATGCATTGCAGTGCTTAGTTTCTGTGGCATCCAATCGCACCTACATGCCTATCAGCCTCTTCCTACCATCACAAGAAGTTCAAAAATGGGCAAGCCTCAGACCTCTGGAGGCAGGTGTGACAGACGATCACTTTATCAATAAAATGTCTTCTCAGCAAATGTCATTATTCATGGCTACTGATCCATGAAACATGAAAAAAATTACCCATGTTCATTTACTAAACCCCAGTAACTGGCCCCTCCCTAAACCTCCCACCCAGACCTGAAGACTCTAGAAGGTCCTACACATTATATCAGTATGCTGAAATATCCAGCCATTTTCCCTCTGGAGCAGTTACCTACCCCTTAACTGGTAGAGTGCTGGAAGCACTATTTTGGGCTTTACTAAAAGTGACAGGCAATAACTGTCTGTAGCTACATTCTGCCTGAGGAAGCCTTTATTGTCCCTGATGTGAATCAGGTTTTTTATGCAATACCTTGCTCTCTGACATTTAATTGGATAGTGCCCATAAGGCACTATCCAATTAAATGTAATAGAGCAGTATATGATGGGCTTTGATTTGTTGTCAGAAAAAACTGAGCACTTTACCAGTTAAGTACACCATGATGTGGGACAGAAAATTCATTCTCTTTGCACTTCTAAACATTTACCAACCATTGAACATGAATGTCCATTTCTGTGAACTAGAAGCCATCTAATAGTAACGACCATTCCAAAAGGGTGATGCTTAACTTGAACTGGTAGACTTGCAATCACAAGTTCTTGTAAAATCAAGTTATGGCAACTGTAAAGCAGCAAAGACTTGATTTGAAGGAAAAATTCATTGGAGTCAGATAAAAACAAGAGTGCACGTATCGCTGAAGCAATACAATGTCCCCTGCTGGACTAATGAGCTTTAATAATTATACAAATGTTATAACCTTGATGTGATCAGCATGAATTCCGTTGAAGCATTCCCAAAAAAGTCCAGAAAACTGATATTTTGGTGCTTTTCCATATTTACAAGGGCCATAAGAATAATGCAACCAGCATGAAACTCAAACTTGATCTGTAAGTCATCGTTCTATAGTAGGTTACCAAGAATGAAATCATTCGGTTGAAGCATTTCCAAAAAAAGTCTGGAAAACTAAAGTATGACTGACAGACTGACGGATGGACAGAGTACAAATGAAACTTGATCTGTAAGTCATCGTTCTATAGTAGGTTACCAAAAATGAAATCATTCCATTGAAGCGTTTCCAAAAAAAGTCCGGAAAACTAAAGTATGACCGACAGACTGACTAACAGACTGACGGATGGATGGACAGAGTGTAAATGAAACTTGATCTGTAAGTCATCGTTCTATAGTATGTTACCAAAAATGAAATCATTCCGTTGAAGCGTTTCCCCAAAAAGTCCAGAAAACTAAAGTACGACCGACAGACTGACCGACAGACTGACAGATGGATGGACAGAGTGTAAATGAAACGTGATCTGTAAGTCATTGTTCTATAGTAGGTTACCAAAAATGAAATCATTCCATTGAAGCGTTTCCAGAAAAAGTCCGGAAAACTGATATTTTGGCGCTTTTCCATATTTCCAAGGGCAATAACTCACACAAGAATAAGGCAATCAGCATGAAACTCAAACTTGATCTGTAAGTCATCCTTCTATAGTTGGTTACCAAAAATGAAATCATTACGTTGAAGCGTTTCCAAATTAAGTCCAGAAAACTGAAATTTTGGCGCTTGTCCATATTTCCAAGGGCCATAACTCACACAAGAATAATGCAATCAGCATGAAACTCAAACTTGATCTGTAAGTCTTCGTTCTATAGAAGTTTACCAAAAATGAAATCATTCTGTTGAAGCGTTTCCAAAACAACTCCGGAAAACTGATATTTTGGTGCTTTTCCATATTTCTAAGGGCCATAACTCACACAAGAATAATGCAATCAGCATGAAACTCAAACTTGTTCTGTAAGTCATCGTTCCATAGTAGTTTACCAAAAATGAAATCATTCCATTGAAGCGTTTCCAAAAAAACTCAGGAAAACTGATATTTTGGTGCTTTTCCATATTTCCAAGGGCCGTAACTCACACAAGAATAACGCAATCAGCATGAAACTCAAACTTGATCTGTAAGTCATCGTTCTATAGTAGTTTACCAAAAATGAAATCATTCTGTTGAAGCATTTCAAAAAAAACTTTGGAAAACTGATATTTTGGTGCTTTTTCCCATATTTCCAAGGGCTGTAACTCATACAAGAATACCGGTAATGCAATCAGCATGAAACTCAAACTTGACCTGTAAGTCATCGTTCTATAGTAGTTTACCAAAAATGAAATCATTCCGTTGAAGCGTTTCCAAAAGAACTCCGGAAAACTAAAGTGTGACTGACAGACTGACAGACAGACAGACTGACAGACTGACAGATGGACGGAGTGCAAACCTATAGTCCCCTCCGGCGATGCCGGTAGGGGACTAATAATTGAGAAGAAAAACCACTCCTATCTCCGATTTGTAGTGATATATTTACTAACAAGAGCTGGGATTATATCTCACCTGGGTTAAGGGATATTATTGCAGTGAGCAGGTAAATCTGCATCCAGGGGGCAAACAATTAGCAGAGTGCTGGATGCCCTTATTTGGGATTTATTCTGAGGTGGGGGCAGGGGTGGTTTAATTACAATTTCCAAAGCCTGGGTCACCTTGTGTTGGACAGTGTTACTGGTGAAGGAAGTTGGGAGTACCTGAATACAACCAACAGGCAGTGGTAAGCAACTGCCAGACTCTCCAGCATAGGTTGAAGTCAAGTGCACCATCGTCAGACTAAGTGCACAGCATCACTATGGCCCCCTCATGGAAAATCTGGATTATTTATTAACCCTTTACCTAACATGAAAAGCAGACGACACTTGCAAAAAAGTTTCTTGAATAACTAATTTTTTTCATTTTTTGTCTCAAAAACATAGGTTATGACCCCTCATTGGAACGAGCTCGTCGAGCTCGTTCCAATGAGGGGTCATAACCTATGTTTTTGAGACAAAAAATGAAAAAATAATGAAAATTAATTGGCGATTTTTGAGAATAGCGCTGGCTGGTTTTGGCCGTTACGTTGGGTAAAGGGTTGATTATTTATTGGTGTTTAAGGTCACATACTTATGCACAATGGCTAATCGTGACCATGACAGTTTTACAGGTGGAGTACCTGGAGAGAACCACTGAGCATTGACAAGCAACTGTCAGCTCCACAACATTCTGACTCTGTTCAAACTCCACTCAAATAAGCTTACAGTGGTTGAAGACATGTGCAACATCGACGTGCAGTACGCCTTAGTACAATCTGGATTAAGTGCCTTACCTAAGGACACAATGTACAGTATGTTTAGTTACAACTAAATCACCTGGAGAGTGTATTATTTTAAAATTTTGTACATATGGACAATAAAACACAAGCAATGTTTCAGAACTTTGCTTGTGCTTGTTATGCTTTGCAACAAATTTGCAATTATTACTTGAGCGGAATCTCCACTCTGTGGGTGATTTAGCAATAATACACTCTCCATGTACTGTAGTTACCCCTTGCGGGGGATTGAACTGTGACCTTATAGTTTGAAGTTCACTGCTGTAACCACTGAGCCACTGCACACGCTTTATTATAAAGTGAAGGCTATGCCACTTAAATGCTTCAGTTTCTTTGGATGTGCTTCATACACCTTTTGATGTGAAATTGTTTAGTCTATGTATTTGAGTACATATAGACACCCTCCCATATATTGAAACAAGGCAAAGACATGTGAACAAATTTTGACAACAAAAAATAATTTGGCACTCTACCAGTCGTACCAGTTAATGCATCATACATTTATTTGTGAGCTTTTGCCATGACACGAATTTCAGTTCCTGAAAAAAATAATTTGGGGGCACAAGTTGAAATTATTAAAAGCTTTATTTTTGTGAGTGAAACATAAAAATATTTAAAATTTAAGATATTCCAATTTCAGGGCTCAGTAGTATACTGTTGGACTTCTATGCTAGAGGTCCCGAGTTCGATCCCCAATCCCTATCCGGGACGACCTGCATTGTGTCCTTGGGCAAGGCACTATATCCCAGTTGCCTACATGGGGGCACGATGAACGATGATGCCAGTGTACTAGGCGTGCTGCACGTTGATGGTGCACATGTCTTCAACCGCTGTAACTCTGCTTGAATGGAGCTTGAACAGAGTTAGCATGTTGAGGAGCTGACAGCTACTCGTCGATACTCGGTGGTTCTCTCCGGGTACTCTGGCTTCCTCCACCCGTAAAAGTGTCACGGTCACGATTAACCATTGTCCATAAGTATGTGACCTTAAAACACCAATAAATAAAATAATTCCAATTTCATTTAGCCCTGAACATGTTAATTTCAATGTATTTTGGTGATTTTATTTTTATGCATTTAATCATCGTTTTTTATTAAAACCAAGTTTTTATACAAAGTAATTTGTCTATCTATCAATGCATGTAGTACAGTGGAGCCCACTTAATTGGATATCTCTTAACTGAATAACCCTGTTAATTGAATATAATTTCCCAACCTCCTCAATGAGATGTGATGCGATAACCCAGATCACTCCACTGTAGCGATAAAAGGTTTATTATACTACTCAAAGTTTGCTAAGCACCAAACATTTTTTAACACATCATTGTGAAATTTTCTTGTGACATATTTGCGATATTTTTGGTGGATATGATTGAGGAATGTATTGAGATGGTCCCCAGCATTAACATTAGCTCTCCTGATAGGCAGACTTTTTGTAATAGTCATGGAAAGCATGTGACCCTTGATTCTCATCATGTTTTTGTGTACTGTCTACATGTACATGACATGTGTAGGGTATTCAGTCTTCATTTCAACACAATCCCTTGAGATTTAATGATTGAATATGGTGAATGCAAATGTAAGGAGACATTTGTCTGAAGCAGAAATGTGGCGGTCTGTGGGGACGGTGGAGCAAGGGGCTACCTATCGTCGGGTTGGTGAAGCCCTTGGTGTGCACCATACGATGATCACCAGAGCCTGGGCAAGATTTCAGCAGTACGGCACACCAGTACGGCACACCAGTATGGGGCAACATCTGCAGCTGAAGACCGTTTTTTGATCATTCAGGTCCGTAGGAACTGCTTTGTCACAGCAACCCAGCTTCGCAATGACCTTCAGAGTGTATCTGGGGTAAATGTTTTGATGCAGACTATCCTGTCAAGGTTGCATGAAGGTTGTCTCTGATCGAGAAGACCATGTATACACATTCCGCTGTCCCAGAACCACCGCCAGGCCTGATATGAATGGGCCATGGACCATGTTGGATGAACCAGAGAAGATTGGCGACCTGTCCTTTTTACAGCTGAGTCAAGGTACTTCCTAGACTACATAGATACCGGTAGGCGTTGTAGGGTATGGAGAAGACCAGGAGAGCAATTCCATGCAACCAACATTGCTGAACATGACCGCTATGGTGGAGGATCAATAATGGTCTGGGATGGCATCAGCTGGGATGGTCGTACAGAGCTCTGTGTCCTTGGCCGTGGTACATTGACTGCACAGCGGTGCATTGATGAGATCCTTGATGCCCACGTCAGATTGTAAGCAGGTGCAGTGGGTGATAGATTCATTCTGATGGACAATAATGCCCATCCTCATGTTGCCCATGCTGTCCATGGGTTCCGAAAGAGGAGCAGGATTGAGCATATGGACTGGCCAGCAAGATCCCCTGACCTCAATCCCATCAAACATGTCTGGAATGAGTTGCAGCTTGCAATTTCAGCCCATCCAGTCCAGCCAAGAAGTGTCTAGGAGCTTGGTGCCATGCTGGTCCAAGAGTGGAACAACATCCCACAAAGGACCATCAGGAACCTAACTGGGAGCATGAGAAGGCATTGTCATTGTATTGTCATTGTAATTAACAGTAATGGGTCTCATACTCGATATTAACTGGTAGAGTGCTAAGTTATTTTTGGTCTCCAAATTTGTCCACGTCTCTTTTGCCTTGTTACAATTTATGGGAGAGTGCCTAGTGGCACTCTCCCATAAATTGTAACAAGGCTAATCCCACAGACTAAATACTTTCGGTCCAAAAATAATATGACGTACATGTACAGAATATGAAACCATTAAGTTAAGGCACCTGCACTTCAGAATAGAGCCCAAATATGGGCTTCCAGCACTCTACCAGTTAAACCCACACCCGTTCGCTCTGTCAACTTTTTGGCAAATTTGAAAAATTTCCTCTTTTACCAATAATATCCATTTTCCATGGTTATTGTATTCAAAAGCTAAAAAATATTGTCAAACACAAACAAAATCTCAATTTCTGTACTTAAATCATTAAATATATACAGTTATAACTAGAAGTCCTGTCATGAACTGTGCGCTTATCTAGGCTTAATTGCGTGTAGGAATTGCATGCAATTGCCACATCAGCTGGCATCCAAAGCACGGCAGGTTCTCCTGGTTACTCATAGCAAACACAGGCAGTGTTTCTGCCAATGGGCCTCTGGGTTACCCGGAGGTCCATTGGCTGAAACATTGCTTGTGCACAGACCAAATGTACAGAATTTGATAGCCTTACTATGGTCATAAAGCGTACATTAACGCGCTATTTGTGTACTTTTCATGACAGGACTTCTAGTTTTAACTCTAATTAAATAAAAAATATATACACTTTTCATAACAATATTTCAACTAAAACGTAAAATGGGTAGTGTGATATTCTTGATGCTTAGCAAACTTTGAGTAGTAAATATGACTTATAGTTTAACATCGCATGGCAACGCCAGTATTAACAATTCCCCCAACCTCATTTTAGTAAATTGGATTGAAGTAAAAAAAGAACTATTTTTGTTTACACTTATTTTTGTAACAGGTGCACACTTCTGGGGAATCCCCAGATGCGCATGAATTCATTTATTTTTTATGAAGCTGGAAACAATGGTTGCTAGCAGATGAAACTGTAAACAAACCTGGACTGCCGTTTGACTGCACGCATTCCAGCTCGGAGTAAAGTACTCTCTGCGACCGAAACAGCTAATTATGCAGACATAAAATAGTCCATCATACTATAGTGATACGGAGCCAGATAACACACTGTGGATTTTCTGGGGACCAGGAAAAGCTCATCGAACAGTAGTAGTTAAATTACAGTCATATAATAAAACTCATTGTCATTCTAAATGAGATGTTTATTGTGTGGAAGGGTGGCCATTTTATGATTCCATTTTGAGAGTGTTTGGTTGTAAATTGGAAAGGGTATTATGAACACTACTTTAGAGCTGAAATGGTTAACCGCTTAACCCTTTACCCAATGCAGACGATATCAAAATTTATTATTTTAAATATCATTTTTTCAAATTTTTCAAAAAATTTCAACAAAACCATACAGTTAAAACTAGAAGTCCTGTCACAAACTGTGCGCTTATCTAGGCTTAATTGCGCATAAGAATTGTACGCAATTGCCATATTTAATGGCATCCAAAGCACGGCAAGTTCTCCTGGTCACTGAAAGCAAACACAGGCAATGTTTCTGCCAATGGACCTCCGGGTTACCCGGAAGTCCATTGACTAAAACACTGCTTGTGCATAGGCCATATGTACAGAATTTGATAGCCTCACTATGGTCATAACGTGCAGATCGACGTGCCATTTGTGCGCATTTCATGACCGGACTTCCAGTTTTAACTGTATCATGTGACCCCCCATTGGAACGAGCTCGACGAGCTCATTCCAACAAGGGGTCACATGATATGGTTTTGTTGAAATGTTTTGAAAAATAATACTTTTTCAACTGCTGAATTTGCATATTACGGATGCGGGCGATTCGTTGGGTAAAGGGTTAATCAGTTGACCAATGATCAACATCTTGATCAAAAAAGTAATCAATCGATTGACCATTACTTTTGAACAACTGTATTATAGGAGTTAACAAAGGAATGAACATGCACCAAAACAGACAAACGTTGTCACACTGACTCACATCAATTATATGAGACAGAGTAAAGCGTGCAAGTTACGTGCTGACATACTTGTTCACTTGCATGATCATTATACTGTATCAGTAGATGGAAATTTTAACCCTTTACCCAATGTAGTCAGCAGACAATACTTACAAAAATAAGTTCTTGAATTACTCAAAATTGTTCAGTTTATGTTGCAAAAACAAATTTTAGGGAGTTCATTCTAATGAGTGGTGATAAGCTATGTTTTGGATACAAAAATTGAAAACATAATAAAATTTGAATGTAGATTTTTAGCTTAACTTGACAAAGTCAAGATAAGAGCTATTGCCATCATGCGTGTGGAAGTCTGATAGTCTGTGAGTCTGTTCACAGTTTCTTTAGCACAGGCACTCCCCATAGTCCTTTGTCTGATCATCACTAAATTTCATGTGCAGGTTCGAGGTCACATCTAGATGAGAATGTCCCATTTTGGATGCAATTGATCAATTGTGATGACCGCAGGGTCACGTTATCTAGATTCCTTTAGCACAGTCCACATGTTGCATTTATGAAGGAACTTCATTGTAACTTGGTAGGATGACTCCGTATGATGTCTAGATGAGATTGTCCCATTTTGGTCTCGGTCGGTCAGCCGTTACCGATGCTTGGACATGCAGCCTAGATTTATTTAGCACTGTCTGCAGGTCATTTTTATGGAGGGATTTCATTGTAACCTGGTAGGATGGCTCAGTATATCTAGTTGAGACTGTTGTATTTTGGTCACCATCAGTCAACCATCACCACCTGACAGGCACATGACCTAGATTCCTTTAGCAAAGTCTTAGAGTCATGTTTATGAAGGGATTTCATTGTAACTTGGTAGGATGACACATTTTGGAATTGTTTTACTGTAACTTAATAACTTTGGTTGGCAGACGTTAACTGTGAGGGCCACATAAAGCCAGGCCTCAATTCTTTAGTACAGTCTACACCTCAAATTATTCTTGTTGAAAACATAGCATGTAGGGTACAGAAATTAACATATTCTCAATTATCACATTTTTGTCTTATTTTATAACCGTTCCATAAACATTGAACATGACTCTTTTCATCAAACACTCCACACAGTCAAGTTAAGCTGCAGTGTCATTGGCCCTTCCATTGTTTATATAGCACTGATTATGTTGGGTAACAGGTTAATGCTGTAACTCATCAATGGTATAGGAATTATTCAGCTACCCATTACGGCAAGTGATTAATCGGTTAACAAAGGTTAATCCATATGATTAACCCTTTACCCAACGCAGACGATATCAAAATTTATTATTTTAAATATCATTTTTTTAAATTTTTCAAAAAATTTCAACCAAACCATATCATGTGACCCCTCACTGGAATGTGCTCGATGAGCTCATTCCAAAGAGGGGTCACATGATATGGTTTTGTTGAACTTTTTTGAAAAAATATTTTTTCAGGTGCTGAATTTGCATATTAAGCAGGCGGATGCAGTCGCTTCATTAAGTAAAGGGTTTAGCAATCAAGAAAACTCCCTAACCATTTGACCTTTACACTTATTAAACCCAAGGTTGTTTTCCTGTTGAAGAAATAAAAATCACCTAATGACTCAAGTCTGGATACTTCTGAACACCCGGTTAACTGGAAGTTTGCTTTCGGTCCGACAAACTTTGTATTAAGAAGTTTAGAATATTCATGTAGTTCAACCCCCTGCACACTGATGGCAAAATATCTAAAGTTCAGGGTGCAAATATTTTCCATAATGCAACTAGAAATTTAACCAATTCAATCTTGTTTGACAGAACTCAATGAGCTCTGTCAAACAAGATTTAATTGGTTAAATTCCCATTTGCATTATGGGAAAAATGGCTACTTCAAATCTGGATATTTTGACATCAGTGTGCAGGGGGTTAAATGTGGTGACATGACCATTCATTTACATTCCAAAACTAGACGAAGGTATGCATGGTTGTAGTCTTGTGGGAAATAATAACTTTTGACATCATTGATTTGGAAGATGAATGAAATGAAAACACTTCCAGGTCAGTTACTAAGTGAAGTTTGAAGCAATGTTTCATGAGAATTTGCTTAGTGAATACATTAAAATATCTGCATGATAGAGGATTCCCTGCTTTTTGTAGCTGAACAGTTGGTTAAACTTGATCGTACACTTGGTCATGATGTAGTCTTAGATGCTGGGGAGCATGTTGGCTCAGTGGTAGACTGTTGGACTTCTATGCTAGAGGTCCTGAGTTCAATCCCCGTCCGGGATGACCTGCATTGTGTCCTTGGGCAAGGCACTTTATCTTGGTTGCCTACAGTTAAAACTAGAAGTCCTGTCATGAACTGTGCGCTTATCTAGGATCTAGGCTTAATTGCGCGCAATTGTCATATCGAATGGCATCCAAAGCACGCAGGTTCTCCTGGTTACTCATAGCAAACACATGCAATGTTTCTGCCAATGGACCTCCGGGTTACCCGGAGGTCCATTGGCTGAAACATTGCTTGTGCACAGGCCATATGTACAGAATTTGATAGCTTTACTATGGCCATAATGCGTACATTAACGTGCAGATCAACGTACTATTCATGCACATTTCATGACAGGACTTCTAGTTTTAACTGTACATGGGGGCACGATGACGCTGTGTACTAAGGTGTACTGCACGTCGATGGTGCACATGTCTTCAACCGCTGTAACCCTGCTTGAGCAGACCTTGAACAGAGTTAGATTGTCGAGGTGGTTCCTCCGGGTACTCAGGCTTCCTCCACCAGCAAAACTGTCACGCTCACGATTAGCCATTGCGCATAAGAATGTGACCTTAAACACCAATAAATAAATAAATAAATAATAAATACTTAGATGCTGAAAGTGTCTCAAACACAAATAAATAATGATTTTCTTTATGAAGCCGAGATTTGGACTTATAGCACTGAGCCAGTTGAAATGATATCTCACCTAGAACTCCACTAAACATCTAGGAATTTGAAATTCACACCTCCAGTTTGATGTAGAGAAGATGTACAGTGGAGCCTGCTTTATTGAATATCTCTTAACTGAATAACACTGTTAATTGAATATAATTTCCCAATGCAAAACCATTTACCATACCTCCAGTGCAAATTTGACCTGTTGATTGAATATAGGTTATAGTAAACTCCTGTTAATTGAATGAAAAATCTTGTAACCTGTTGAGAAATTACCCTGACTCTCCACAGTTTTTCTTTGTTCATGGACCTATTTGGCCTCAGTACATCCAATACAGACATTTAATCTGTTATATCTTGTTTTACAGAGTTTTTGGAGCTCTGTCAAACAAGATATAATAGAATAAATGCTGAATTTATCTCTAGAATGCAGAAAGGTGACACAATCTCTGTTAATTGAATACTCCTGTTAATAGAGTAATTTTCAATGGCAAAGTGGCTATTCAATTAACAGGGTATCACTGTACCGATAAATAAGTTCTTTAACAAAATTACATACTTGGGTTTTGAAACCCCATCCTGATGTTGAGTTATTGAGGATGTTAATCTGCGGCATTTATAGGCACTGGATTCCTAATAGAGTTTAGGAGTTCATTTTCTGTCTTGCCTCCTATAGCAAAGTTAGGACATAATTGCTACTCCTTCTGATGGTGGCAGCATCAGTAACATTAAAATTTGTAATAAATGTCCCCAAATTACAAAATGTTCCCAGAGGGAATAATGCATTAGTAGAGTCTGGGTATTTTTGTTTATTTCATGAAAAATAATTTCCCTGTGGGAACCCCTGGAAGTGAGGCAGTGCCTATTAACTGGTAGAGTGCTAAATTATTTTTGGCCATCAAATCTTATACACATGTCTTTGCCTTGTTACAATTTATAGGAGAGTGCCTATGGGCACTCTCCCATAAATTGTAACAAGACAGACCCTTGCTGACTAAATAATATCACTTCAAATATAATTTGAATCATAGCCACTGAATTTTAAGCCTTCAGGCTGTGGTACTTGCACTGCCGAATTGAGCCCAGATGTGAGCTTCCAGCACTCTACCAGTTAACTGGTAAACTTGCTCCATTGTACTGGTAAAATAGGACCCAGTCACTAATGTTGGGAGGGGTAGTCCTCAGAAATAGGCAACACGGGGTATAAATGATTGACTGACCTTGACCTTATCTCCATGTTGTGGTCATGATTAGCCATTGTGCAGAAGTACGTGACCTTAAACACAAATAAAGAAATGAAAATAATTTAACTCTGACTGTGAGGTGGTTGTTAATTCCATATATTTTTGCTACAAAATGACAGTCTACACCCTGTGGCTTGGCTGTTGTTTTTAGGCAAGTCTTGGCAAGTTTCTGGATTTCCATTTGCCCCTCATGTCACACACCCACCCTGGCAATATCCCTGCACATTGACATAGAAATATAAAAATTATGAGCTGCAAATTTTTCCCATAATGCAACTTGGAATTTTACCAGTTCAATACAATTTGACAGCTTACTGAGCTCTGTCAAACAAGATTGAATGGATTAAATTGATAATTATATTATGATGTGTAACATTAATAATATTGCATTTTGACACCACTGTGCTGCGGGTTAACCCTTTACCTAACGATTCGACCACATCCACCCACGTAATTTTTCAAATTAAGCAGTTGAAAAAAATATATTTTTCAAAACAATTCAACAAAACCAAATTATGTGACCCCCCCCCCCCCCCCCCCATTGGAACGAGCTCATTGAGCTCGTTCCAATGAGAGGGGGGGGGGGGGCTTTGACACATTTTTAAAAACAATAATTAAAATAATAAATTTTGACATCCTATGCATTGGGTAAAGGGTTAATCAGATCCTGCTTACCGGTAGATGGGACATTCCTTGTGCCTTAAAACAATGGTTTCAGTGTGACTGGGAGCGCGGTGCCTCAGTAGGTAGAGGTGCAGGCTGCAAGCCGAGAGGTCCTCGGTTCGAATCCCACCTGCGGCAACCGCGTTGTGTCCTTGGGCAAGACACTTCATCTCCATTGCCCGCGTGGGGGCACGATGACGCCGTGTACTAAGGCGTACTGCACGTCGATGGTACGCGTGTCTTCAACCAATCTAACCCTGCCTGTGCTGCAGTGTGGAGTTACGATGTTGGGGAGCTGGCAGCTGCTCGTCGTTGCTCGGTGGTTCTCTCCGGGTACTCCGGCTTCCTCCACCCGTAAAACTGTGTCACGGTCATGATTTAAATATGTGACCTTAAACACCAATAAAATAAATAATTCGGTCTGTCTAATTTTTCATAAAAGGAAGTCATAATTGGCTTGTAATTTTCTGGAACTAGGACGTGATTTCATGAAATGTTCAAGAAATGCTTGGCGTACTGAGAGTTAAAGAGAGACTGGTTTTATATTGGTTCATTTCTCATAAATTCCAAACATGTGTGTTCCTGTTGTAAATTTCATCTGTGCTGAAGATCTATTATAAGATTTTAGTACCATTTTTAGATTTGAAATGTCACTCAAAGTTCATTATGACCATTCATCGTTTACGTCAATGTTTTTTGTGGAGATATGAGTGCTAGTAAGAGAATGCTGCATTGCAAATGTATTGTTATATTTACATATATATTATTACACATGTATATTTTCATTAGCGATGTCAATGATACATTGAAAATCATTAAACCAAACTGGCATTTACTTTTATTTTCTGATCTGTTCTGTTGTTGGATTGACATTTTTGGTCTTCTTTGGGGAGTTCATGAATTGTCCAGGGTTCACGCTGTTGGGTGCCAGTTGCACTAAAAAATGTTTGTCCCCATATCCCGATAAATTCTGTCTTTTGATTGGTCAGAAAGCTTTAAACAAATAGCCATGGCAATCGGAATGCATCCAACATCCAAGGTATATGAGAGCGTGCAACATCCAGGGTATATGGGTATGCGAAACATCAGGGGTGCATGGTTTAAATGAAAGCGTTTCGTATTCACTCGCCTCGGTATAAAAATCGAATCAAAAAAACTGAAAATAGTCACAAATATTTTCAGATTTCCGACAATTCGATCATAGTTTGCCGTTATAAATCAAATAATCGAGTAATTAAATGAAGCAACTTGAGAAAAATAATTTCCGACAATTCAATCATAAAAAATAAAATAAGAGCAAATAATTCGTCCACTGAGTACCAATGTGTTCTATGTGCCAGTAGGCACACAGAACACATTGGAACTCTGTGGACGATATGTCAACAAAATACTGTTTACTCGTTTCCTTAATAACCCAAGGGATGTAACTCTATCTGTTGTCTTCTGCGTTTATAAAAACAAAACAATTATTCACGAATTTGGTCCAAGTGATTGCGGAGCGTGAAAGATGCATCCACAAATTTATTTCCACTGTGTTTGTATTGTGTTTCAAACGGGACAAAAACATTATCTCCGCCAACATGTATGGTATATGGAAATTTAATACCTCGCCTGCGGTTCGGTGTTTAAAAACAGACATCCAGTTATTAAATCTCCATATAACATACATGTTGGCGGAGATAACTTATATTGGCTCCCAAAATAAGCATTTGGCACCCAACGTTGGCACCAAAAGTATACCTTTTACAGGTCTCAAACACTTTGTGGTTTATTTTTTCAGTGCATCCTTTACGATAAAATCACCGTCTGACAACACATGCGACACAGAATTCATGCCTCTCAAATAATCTAGGTGTATGTCTGAGCGATCAATTCGAACTCCCGCGTTGGGCAAGGCACTTAACTCCGATTGTCCACACGCGGGAACGATGACGTTGTGTGCTAAGGCCCACTGCACGTCAATGGTACGCATGTCTTCAACCAATTTAACCTTGCCTATGCTGCTGTGTGGAGTTACGATGTTGGGGAGCTGGCAGCTGCTCGTCGTTGCTCGGTGGTTCTCTCAGGGTACTCCGGCTTCCTCTACCTGTAAAACTGTCACCGTCATGATTAGCCATTTTGCAGAAGTATATGACCTTAAACACCAATAAATAAATAATAAGTCTAGGTGTATCTATGGCTTAAATTAACAGTTTATCCATTTAATCTGATTCTTATCAAAACATTTCTTTGTCACTTATTTTATTTTATCTTACTTAATTGTTTTATAAGTCTCCTGGAAGATATAGAGGATATCTAATAATATTAGATGTCACGTGACTTTCCGGCGTTCTGATTGGTTGAACAGAAACACCCTATTTTCCGATAGTTCGTCAGCGAAATCGCACAGACCTACTATCATTTTTTAAAAAAGAACAGTGCACGGTAATAGTGCACGGTTATAAATAGTAACATTCGAATTCGCTCAGAAAATTCCATTGAAGCGTAAATACTTTACAAGACATCTCGTCCCATATACATTATTTCATTTAGTTTGGAGAAATAAAAATTAATGGGGGGGGGGGGGGGGGGGGGTAATGGAATAATGGTATTGTGTTTCTTGGGGTTTTGGTTCTCCACCTCTCTATCCCAGAACTATGAGTGGCAGAATTAACTTAGTTTACCTGTTTAAACCCTGAACCATTGTCTTTTCTCTTTGGCTGTGAATAAGAATATTATCTTGCATATATGACCGATGAAGAACCCCCCCCCCCCCCCCCCCCCCACACACACACACACATCTAATATAATAAATATAGCACGACTTTTCGTTGACTATGCCAAAATAGTGGTCCTCGAGGAGAGAATAGTCCCTCCGCTACGCGTGGGGACTATCCTCTCCTCGAGGACCACTATTTTGGCATAGTCAACTCAAAGCCATGCTATATTTATTAAATAATAACACTTTGGCCAGCCGCTGAATTGTCGCGGTTCTCGGACGAGAAGGCCATGGTTACCCCTGCACTCCCAACTGCCTCCCTATTCCCACGCTTCTCCTCTCCCCCCAACACTCGGAGACGAACTGCTTGATGACATCCCTTGCCCCGTTCTTCCCAATCTCTCCGATTAGCATATTAACCCTCTCCTTTGAGTCTCCCCCTAACCACATGTCCTTCATTCTCCCATCCCACTTTCCCATTATACTCCCAGTGAATCTCATTCTTTTAGACTGATACTTTGGGCATTCTAGTAGAAAGTGTTCCAGGGTCTCCACCATGCCCAAGTTACACATCTGGCACTCCCTTTCACCGTCTTTCCCAATTTTTCCCCTTAGCTCCAGGGATCGCGACCTAGCTATCTAGTGTTTTTGAGTGGATACCGAAAATTATTTCATGAGTGACCGAGGCAAATGTTTATTTTTTTGGAGTGCTTGCGCGACCGAAAATAGCCATTTGTGTCTGTCACAAAAACACTACATTTTCTTTTTATTATACCTTTTTATGTGTACCCATACTATGTATGGTACACATAATGCCGGCATCCGGGGTGACCATCCGTCGTTCGTCCATCATTTGTCCGTCCGTCTGTCTGTCTGTCCGTCCGTCCGTCTGTCCGTCCGGTGTCTGTATCCATTTCTTTCGCATTCGATAACTTGAAAAATATTTCTTGGATTGTCAAGTTACTTTATATTTGTGTTCAGGTTACTGATATGCCGAGCTGTATAGTTTTTGGTGTAAATCGGATAATTTGATCCTGAGATATTAACCCTTTAGCCTTCAAATTGAAAATTCCTCCAATCCCTTTGCATTCGATAACTTGAAAAATATTGCTTGGATTGTCTAGTTACTTTATATTTGTTTTCAGGTTACTGGTGTGCCGAGCTGTATAGTTTTTGGTGTAAATCTGTTATTTTGATCCTGAGATATTAACCCTTTATCCTTCAAATTGAAAATTTCTCCAATCCCTTTGGCATTCGATAACTTGAAAAATATTGCTTGGATTGTCAAGTTACTTTATATTTGTGTCCAGGTTACTGATGTGCCGAGCTGTATAGTTTTTGGTGTAAATCTGATAATTTAATCCTGAGATATTAACCCTTTATCCTTCAAATTGAAAATTCCTCCAATCCCTTTGGCATTCGATACCTTGAAAAATATTGCTTGGATTGTCAAGTTACTTTATATTTGTGTTCAGGTTTCTGATGTACCGAACTGTATAGTTTTTGGTGTAAATCTGTTAGTTTGATCCGGAGATATTAACCCTTTATCCTTCAAATTGAAAATTCCTCCAATCCCTTTGGCATGAGATAACTCAAAACATATCAATCTAATTGTCATGTTACTTTATATATTTATTCAGGTTACTGATGTGCTGTGCTGTATAGTTTTTTTTATGTAAATCTGATAATTTGATCCGGAGATATTAACCCTTTATTCATCAAATTAGACACTCCTCCAATCCATTTCTAAATGTACCCATACCATGTATGGCGTACATAATGTCGGCATCCGTGGTGGCCCTCCGTCATACAGCTTTCTACTAGTTGCGCGTATGGGTTCACATCTGATGATTTCATCGGCCTATTTTTTTTTATAAAAATCTGATAATTTCATTCGTTTCAACCTTCAATTTTGATGCATGAAAGTAAACAGTGCATTGAATCATTGATATGCGGAAGTGATTTGATTGATACACCGAACAGCAAGTGTCTTGCGAGTTGGTTCAGCTGACGGGTTTCTTGTTCAAACATGGCCTGAAAGTCCGTAATATAAGTGTTTGGTTTGGTACGTCCTTTGAAAGTCCATAATATAAGTTGTTGGTTTGGTACGTCCTTTGAAAGGACGTACCAAACCAACAGCTTATATTATGGACTTTCAAGCCATGTTTGGACTCGCGGGTTTCATGCATCAATTCATGCTGAATACGTGTATATGTTTTTAGACCAAAATGATCATTTCCAGTGATAATTTGACTCGCATTCACCTTGAAGTGATGCTTTGAAAGCCACTATTTCGATTGATACCGTGAAGATGAAAATTTCTATATTTTCTCAGTGGGGTATATGATTTCTATCTTTCCGCAATTTTTTCGATAATTTGTCGTTTAGCTATAATAAAATAAATTATCTGCTACTAGTTTATTCCAAGTGAATGGGAGCGCGGTGGCTCAATAGGTAGAGGAGCAGGCTGCAAGCCAAGAGGTCCTCGGTTCGAATCCTACTTGCAGCAACCGCGTTGTATCCTTGGGCAAGACACTTCATCTCTATTGCCCGCGTGGGGGCACGGTGGCGTTGTGTACTAAGGCGTACTGCACGTCGATGGTGCACTTGTCTTCAACCAATGCTAACCCTGCATGTGTGGAGTTCGTATGTTGGGGAGCTGACGGTTGCTCGCCGTTGCTCCGAGGTTCTCTCCGGGTACTCCGGCTTCCTCCACCCATAAAACTGTTGTGGTCATGATTAGCCATTGTGCATAAATATGTGACCTTAAACGCCAATAAATAAATAAATAAACAATTCCAAGTGAATAAACTGAGTAAATAATAATCTTGAAATCACTCATTGTTAATCATTGAATAGCATTTTACTTGATTTATTTATTTATTTATTTAGTATTTTTTTAAACCGCGCCAATTATTGCAGCTCATAGGGGGGTGGGGTGGGAGGGGGGGTCTGGACAAAACGTCCGATTGCCAAAATGTCCGAGACAAAATGTCCGATTTTCTGGGCTTAGCAGAGGTACATTGTGGGGTTTACAATTTAGGGTCAGTGGTAGTTGTGTTGTTGGGTTAGTACAGTGGCCACTTGTGGGGTTATTTTTTGCTCTGTTGGGTTCATTTTTTGACCTTGTGGGGTTAGAGTTTAACATGGGAAAAACTCCACAAGTAAGAACGTGTAAGAACGTCTGGACGAAATGTCCGATTTCATTGGACGAAATGTCCGACTATTTTGGACATAATGTCCGATTTTTTAGGACATAATGTCCGGTCGCTTGATGAAATGTCCGATTTTTTAGACATAATGTCCGATTTTTTTAGACATTATGTACGGTACATAATGTCTAAAAAATCGGACATTATGTCCAAAAAATCGATTTATGTAAGAATGTTCGTGCTGGTCTGAGTGTTTGGGAACGGGACAACTCGCCGTCGGGATAACTCGCCGTACGCGAGGTGGGGCGAGTCGCCGTCTGGACAAGTCGTTTTCGGGACAAGGCGCCATGGAGTAGTATTTGATAAGTAACACGCAGCATAGGATTAAATTATCTTTATTAATACTCATGACTTATATAACAAGACAGGTTCAATATAACATATAAAATAATAGTTACTAACATAACATAAGATTAATCAGTCAGTGACAGACGATTCGCTGAAATCAATGACAATAATTAATTAATACATTTTCAGGCAAATTTACTCTTTTACAGATCGTGCTTAGACAAAGAGGTACAGCATGCACCTGTTCGTTGGAAATTATTTTATATCTGTGAATTCACATAAAAATGGTCCGAAAAAAAGCTTCTGTCTGTAGAGCTGGTACCAGCTTGTAAAAGCTCAATCTCGTCCCAAGGGTGTTGAGACGTCGGTGCCAAGCTGCAAAGAACAATAGAAAAAAATACTTTTAGTTAATTACTTAATTAATTACTGTTTACCATGACAATCACACAAACACAGATGTGACCGGGAGAGAGAGAGAGAGAGATTCGCAGTTTACAGTTAGGAAAGAAACTTGAAACTCACCTTCAATGTCATTATTAGTACGAACGGTATGACCAAAAATACTCCATTCATGCAGACTGAACGTGGTGGAGTCAACCCACCCCGTTGGACGTAATCGACAAAGTCCTTGAGTTTTGTCTCGGGTTGAGTTTTATTGTATAATGCCTCAAAAGTCTCCCGTATGTGAACAGCTGGTAGGAATGCCAATGCTAATATTTGACGGATAAAGTCGTGCACTAGTCCTCCATCTCTGTAGGCTGTCTGAAGACCTACTCTCGTGACACAGAAAATAAAAGTAAGAGGTTATTCAGAACACAGAGTAGAAAAACAATGGACAGACAAGTTGTACCTGTATTATATTGATAAACAGTCTCTTAGAATATGTCTACTGACAATACAAATAAAGTCCCTAAAGAATGTGTATACCGGCAACTAGTTGAGGTCAATTTAATGACTACTCGACCTTGTTGTTATAGTCGAGTTGAGTCGAGTTGAGGTCTATTTAATGACTACTCGACCTTGTTGTTATAGTCGAGTTTACATTAAGTTGATTGCAAGAAGTTGTACCTATAATATTATTTAATAAAACACTTCCTCAGAATATGTCTATCGACAATACGAATAAAATCCCAAAAGAATGTGTGTGCCAACAACTTGTTGAGGTCAATTTAATGACCACTCGGCCATGTTGTTATAGTCAAGTTTACGTTAATTGACTGCAGCAAGTTGTATCTATAATGTTATTTAATAAAACAGTCCCTTAGAATATATATGCTGTATGCCGCCTCTTATGTACCATTTCCAAATATTCAGAATATGTTGGAATACACTTATACATTAAAAGTAAGTCAGTAACTGAATCCTGTTTTCGTACATTTTGTCCAATGATCATCGGACATTTTGTCTAAAACATCGGACATTTTGTCTAAAAAGATCGGACATTCTGTCCAGCCATCGGATATTTTGGCAATCGGACATTTTGGCGATCGGACATTTTGTCTAGTAATCTCATAAGGTAGGGTTGAGGGAAAGTTTTATCCCAGATTTAAAAAAATCTTCTCGCCAACCGATGGATGGAATTAGTTATGATTTGGTCCTCAACATGCTTTTAAGGGAAGTTTGTTATTATAAATAGAACTGGGTGAAACATTTGTTATTATAAATAGAACTGGGTGAAAAATTGGTTTCCCAGCAATACTTCAGTTCTATGAATGGATGTCAACAGAGTAGCTACCCTTATGGAAGGAGGAGAAGCCTATTGACTTTCTGGTTTGCTGGCCAGTGCTCATGTTCACTGTTAACCCTTCACCTAACATGAAAAGCAGACGACACTTCCAAAAAAAAAAATTCTTAAATAACTAATTTTTTTTCATTTTTTTTGTCTCAAAAACATAGGTTATGACCCCTCGTTGGAACGAGCTCGACGGGCTCGTTCCAATGAGGGGTCATAACCTATGTTTTTGAGACAAAAAATAAAATTATTTTGAAAATTAATTGGCGATTTTTGAGAACAACGCTGGCCGGTTTTGGCCGTTACTTTGGGTAAAGGGTTAATATAATACAGTACTTCAGTTTCTAAATGATAACATTATTCTATTTATAGCTCAGATAAACTTGCAGAAACCAATCGCACATGGAAAGGGAAGAATCCTATCGATATTGAAGTTGATGGTCATCAGGTCGGAGGTCCAGGGAATGTTAATATCAATAGAACTTTGTAAACTCTTTAGGGCCTTGTTGCGATTTTCATCACTTTCCTGCAACACAACAGGCCTTGGTTCGAATTTCACCTGCGGAAACCGCATTGTGCCCTTGGGCAAGACACTTCACCCCCATTGCCCACGTGGGGGCACGGTGACGTGTATTAAGGAGTACTGCACGTCGATGGTGCACCTGTCTTCAACCAATGCTAACCATGCTTGTGTGGAGTTAGTATGTTGGGGAGCTGACAGTTGCTCGGTGGTTCTCTGGGTACTCCGGCTTCCTCCACCCATAACACTGTCGTGGTCATGATTAACCATTGTGAGGGTATATGTGACCTTAAACGCCAATAAATAATAACTACAAAGCCACAGAATGCAGGCTGTCAAAATGTGGCAAAAGATGTACGAAAATCACCAGGCTCTAATGAATTAAAATTTGATTTCCAAGTAATATTACAACTCGACTTGTTGATCTGAGATCCTCTCATTTGATTTTCAATTCAGAACCCTTGATCCTATTCGGAATCCAACACAGTAGCCTGATATACACATAATGTAAGCCATAAAAATATTCAGGATCCCTGCAAAAATACAATTTTCCCCAAACTACACAGCACATGTAATTGACAGTTTGATATTTGGTATGAAACATTTTTTAGTAGTAGCATAATCAATCCGATACAAAAAGTCTGATCGGTTGAATCAGGAGACCCCATGGGGGTTGAGGGACACCATTTTAACACGGTGGATAATGAGGAAAAAATTCAAAATTTTCTCTGAAACAACTGCTCCAAATTCTTACATATTTGAAACATAACATCCTTGTAAGGCTGATTCAGAAGGTGTTCAAGCCAAGCCCTTGAGTCATATTTACGGGTGCCAAAACCATCCACAATTAACATTGACGGCAATAGCGGAAATGCGTTTTAAAAAATCTTCGGATCCTCTGCTACAAATCACACCATAATTGATATTTCTCATCGCTGAAAGAATGATTGACAAATTTGTTTAACTGGTAGAGTGCTAAATTATTTTTGGTCATCCAAATTTGTCCACGTCTCTTTGCCTTGTTACAATAGTGGCACTCTCCCATAAATTGTAACAAGGCAAATCCTCACAGACTAAATAATTTCAATTCAAAAATAATATGATGATCATCCATAGAATATGAAGCTATTAAGTTGCAGCACCTGCACTTCAGAATAAAGTCCAAATGTGGGCTTCCAGCACTCTACCAGTTACGCCAAGCCCCTGAGGTCATATTTAGGAGTGTTATGGGTCCTGTCGGTTTCAATTTCAAAACTGAGGGCAGTGGAAGGAATAGTAAAAATCTACTCCCCAGAAACCACTGGGCCATATGCTTTTATGTGTGGAGCATTCTTGTAATAAAGACATATCATTCTTACGTTATCTATTTTCTTTTTTGTGTACGCTAACCTCCGGATTCCGAATGATTGATTTCTTCAGGCTAGCCTTTGCATCCTGAAGGAGTCATATTCTTGTACTTCAACTCTGATTCTAAACAAGCATAATTTTCAACTTGTAAAAAAAAAACAATTAAAAACTAGAAATTTGAAAAAAATCGCTTCTCAATCACTTCCGATCCCCCCCCCCCCCCCCCCCCCCAAAAAAAAAAATTCTCAAAAAAATCTCAGTTTAAAAAAACGAAAAGTTGAAGAAATTCATATAGATTTCTCTCAAATTTACAAGTGATGTCATTGAGTGACGGCACTCGGGAAAATCCTAGAAAAATCTATCTTGATCGCGATTGCGCTTTGAGATAAATTTTTAGCTTAACTTGACAAAGTCAAGATAAGCTATTGCCATCACGCATGCGGAATTCTGTTGGTCTGTGAGTCTATTCACATTTTCCTTTAGCACAGGCTACACCCCGTATTTCTTGTCCGATCGTCACGAAATTTCATATGCAGGTTTGGGGTCATGTCTAGATGAGAACGTCCCCTTTTGGTCACGGTCGGTCAACCGCGATGGCTGCCCAAGCCCAAAACCCGAAAACCATTAGCACAGTCTACAGTTCGTATTTATGAAGGGATTTCATTGTAACTTGATAGGATGCCTCTGTATAATATCTAGATGAGAACGTCCCCTTTTGGTCATCATCTGTCAACCGCGACGGCTGCCCAAGCCCGAAAGCAAAGAATTTTAGCACAGTCTGCAGGTCATATTTAAAATGGAGGGATTTCATTGTAACTTAGTAGGATGACTCCGTATGATTAGCCCAAGAACATTAGGTTTCACTAGGGAAAAAAATCGGAGAAAGCTGATTTTTTCAGGGAATGTCGAGTACATGTCACTGAACGATTAGACAAAAGTCCCCTAAAATCCCAGTTGAGCTTTTTTTTCTACAGCCTTTTTTCGAAAACGCATTTGAAAAAAATCAAAAAAAATCGCACGAACTTTGTAACCTCGAATTGATCCAACTGTATTTTTTGTTTACGCGTATTTCGAGCGACATAATGTCTAATATACATTTACCTAGAGGAACGTGTGCATTCTGTGACAATTTCTGCGAAAAATTATTGAAAATTGACAAAAAAGTATCGGATTTACGCAAAAAATGACGATTTTCCTAACGGATTTGCCCAAAGGGTCGTAGTACAGAACGGGATGTTAGTTGGACAGACGATAAAAAATCTACCACCATTTGAAGACTTTTATCATTGCTTACAAAATAGACATTATGGAAGACCCCCTCTGCTTCTGGCCGAGTTCCCCTTTTGGCATAAAAATCGTCAGCATGAGCACTCAACTATTTTCGGGCTTGGGACCGAACAGACACGTCTGTGTCTGGCAGCATTAGATCAATAAATAATATTTACAGAATGTACAAAAATCAATAAATAATATTTACAGAATGTACAAATCAATCAACATGGATTAAGTTACATTGACTATTATCAACGCTATTTTCAGAAATGACATGACCTACATACATATTATTCATTGAACTCAGAAATTTCCGACAGGACAGTGTTTCTGTGGTTGTTACAAGAATCCGAACTGCAATTACACAAACCTGAGCAAGAGAGTCCTGCCTTCTTACACCCACACCTTTTTGTACAAGCACTCTTGCAACCACAACTGATCAGATTCAGTAGGTTATCGGGGGCACCTGGCTTTGTGGCTGCAGTCGGTACAAGAAGTCCATTGTCTAGCGACCACCCCCAATCCGTCGGAGGAAGCGAAGTGCCCAGCCATTGTTGGACCTGGAGATAACATCTGTAGACATGTTGTTGTGCAGCATCGCTGCTTGGTGGGAGTGAGGCTAGGTCGGTGGGTTTATTCAGTTTAGATTTTGCTACATAACGCTTGTAAGTGACATATCTATATTGGTCGAGAGAGGAAACAGTTTTACTCCCGTATAAGATCAGGAGAAGTTGTTCCCCGGCAGCGGCTACTGCACTTGGTGTACTGTCATCCGCCAAAATTGTGTTGACATACTGTTGTGAGTCGCTAGTAACATCGGAGACAACTGTACTGAATACTTTCTTCTTACCAACTCGAAAGAGTGCAGAAGTAGTGTCACAACCACTTATAGAATGTGCTACAAGGAGGTTGCTTCTATGGTCACCCATTTTGGTTGCTATTTCACTAACTGAAACTAGTAAGTTTGGGGTAATGGAATACATCATGTGAATATTACATCCCGGTTGAACTCGAGAGGTAAGAATGACTAACAAGTCTGTGTCTGTTCCCACAACGACAACATTGTTGTCATCTTGAGCGATGTCAAGTGCAGTTTCGGCTATCAGTACATCAGCATCAGCCTCGGCCTGCTTGGACTGAATATTGATAGCAGATAGCTCCTGCATTAGAAGATCGATCAGTTGGGTTTTGTTCTTGGCATTTGCAAGGAAATCGGATTGGGGTGTGGTGGCTGGTAACTCGGGTGAGATATTGATATCAATGGAATACCTGTCTTTAAATCTACGGGCTTGTTCCATGCCCTTTGTCGACATTGTACAAGCATAACCATCAAAAACAACCACGACGTTCGCCCCAAAATGTCTCACTAGATAATTGGAATATGATGTACATATGTCCTTATATGACGACTGTTTAGGCCATACAACTGCCCTCAATAAAAATCCACCATCTACAACAAATAGAGAATGTTCTGGGATTTTAGTTTGCTCGGAACCGTATGTTTTGAGGATCTTACCGAGCGTGCTTTTCTGTGTCTTCCTCATTCCAGCAGAATCAAACAATGCTGGTGGTTTCGGGGCGAGTTCATATTTGAGATACTCTTCCATCTCTGCTTGTGACTGAATAACACATGTGATGCGGTTGAACAGAATTGTGGGGTCAATCACTACCTTACTTCCACGGACTTTGATGCTATTTGCCATCGATGCGAAAGACTTCACAGTGTCAACACGTCGTAGTTTGATGCTGTTGAACGTTTTGCTTACAACATTCGATACGCAACATTCACCAATTTTGCGAACTTGGTCACAGTTCACAGTTTCGTCGGCCACAAGCCCGGTCGCTATAGAGACTAATTGTAGTGGATCTCTATTCTGAAAGGGGGAATGCACTCTGAGCCAGTTCAATAATTTGGTGATATCATTGGCATCAGTCAGTTGTGAACTTTGACGGAGATCCCGATGTTGTTCGCCATGACCAGTGTGAACATGAACAAAATTTTCGAGAGCATTACATATCGGAAGGCAAAGAGGTAGTCCATGTACCCATTTCGCAACAGTGCTATCGGTTATTCCCCTGCCACGTGTGAGACCACCAGGGAGCTTGAACATTCTCATTAAACATTGCTCTATGGTCTGATCAGAATATATCCCGTCCCAGAATTTATCTGAGCGCCTTATGGTAAAGTAACCTTTCTCAGTGAACAACTTCAAATCATCCTGTTGCATTATTTTTGTTAGCTCATTCATCTGCTGCAAATAGAGATGAGAACTTTTTGCGTATGCAAAATGACCACCTGCGTGAAATACTGGAATCATATTGCGAACACGATATGTGTGGAGTTCCCAGTCGCCTGTGTGCTCTGCTCTCAAGAACAACTGGAGAAGACCTATTTGCTCGTAGTATTGTACCCAAAGCTTTCCTGTGCGTCCTACGGACGCATTCTGGAGCAGTTCGTGTAATTTTGACAGTAGATGGTTGACACTTTCTTGATTGACAGCGTCAGCTGTTGTACAGTCACCTCTGTTAAGTCCACAGAATATGTCATTGACTTCTGTGCAGTCTATGTTATCTAGTGTTCGGCTTTCTTCAAACACAAGTTTTGTAATGGCAATTTGTGTTAGCAAATGGACACGAACTGCTCTTGAATATGCATGACCACTGACCAAATGATGGATTGACCCACCAGCATAAACAGTCCCCCAAAGTTCATCCAAGCCGCTACCAGCCATGAACGAACCAATTGCCCCTAAATATGACATAATCATATGGAAGCCGCCGAGTCTAACGAAAACTTTTGTCAACTTACATGCCAATGCATCTTGAGTGTAGGCGAACACCACATTATGTGATTTAATCGAACATGGAAATTGAAACAATGATGCTATAATACGGTATTTGAATGAGAAAAGTCGATGCCGTTTGAATTTGAGTTTAGGGGGTATGGTTAATATTTCACACGTTTCACCAGTTCATTATGGAATAAATGACTATTGTTATATATCATTATAAAGCCACTGCTTTTCTGCAATTTTTGATATATAATTTAATTCCCAAAGTAGTCGTAGATTTGATTTAATGTTCGTTGTGTACCGTTGTGTGTATGAAAACAATAAATTTATTTTCGTAATTTTGTACATTTTCGTGAATATTTCACCATTGAGTGTGAGGATTGGTACAAAGTTGGCATTTTCTGTTGGGGATATGTATTCTCAATATAATTCAGCACGATATTTATGATTCTCATCCTACTAAGGCGAATAAGAATGAGAAATATGGAGCTGGGGCGAATTTTTTTTAAATTTTTTTTTTTCATCAAAAAAACGCTATAACTAAAAAAGCTCAACACGGATTCGCGGGAGTAGGTATAAAAGGCGGATCTACGACCACTTGTACATGTACGTGTACAAACATACGCACACGATGCGTTCACCAACGTGGAATTCAGTGTTAAATCACACGCTTGTTTACAAAAACTGTACATGGTCTTGAATCCCCCCCATGTACAGTCGTGACTCCTAGATCGCGCTTTTAACGTTCAAATACTCGTGGTGAACGCGCGTTTTTAAAAAAAGGGTGAAATCGTACATCTTCACTTGTATCTTGTACGTAATGTTTTGTTGACGTTCCAATCGCAGATCAGACCACCGATCCATCGTCGGCGAACGCGATCAAAAGCAAAAGATTCTAGGTCATCATCAAAACACAGTTTTGAAGACTCTAGACCAGCGGTCCAGAACCCGCAATTGCGTTGGTACAGATGATCTAGAACCTGCAATTGTTTTGAGGCGGTGGTGAGTTTTTTTTTTGTTCAAAAAGAGTCGATTGTGAATATATAGTCTGTATTATAGACATTGATGTTTTCTGTTGATGGGACGGATAAAAATTGAGTTTTGAGGTTTTTTTGAGAATTCCTCCACTATGAGAAATTCTCAACAAAAAACACTCAGCTGATCGAGCGATCGGATCGCTCGATTCTCGTAATAAAACTCGACCTGAACGAAGAGTGTCGTTGTCGTCGGTGTGTTGGAAATTTGCAAACCCAGTCACGTCTTCCTGAAGTAAACAACTAACACACGTTATCGTAATGAGTGAATGAGGTTTTTTTGTTCAAAAAGAGTCGATTGTGAATATATAGTCTGTATTATAGACATTGATGTTTTCTGTTGATGGGACGGATAAAAATTGAGTTTTGGGTTTTTTTGTTTTTTTTTCGAAGGGAGTTGATCTGTAATAGATAATTTGTGTTTTGCCTTGATTGAGAGGTTGACTGTTAAGCGTTCGTTGAATAAAGTCAAAAAACACTTATCGGAATGTTTAAAACGCATTTTCCGCTCAATTAGGTTTTGAGTGGTAAAATTTTTAATATATTCATGATAGCAATCGGAGAGAGATTTGTTAAAATCAGTTTTCCATTGTGTGTTGAAACTGTTTAACAGTCATTAAAAAAAGGATTCTCTCTTAATTCGACACTCGATGAATTGATGTGTGAATGAATGAAGATCTTTTGACAAAATGTAAACGCTACTGTCAAAAAATGTGTTAAATCAGAAACCGGTTTGTCATGTACTGTTTAAACGTTTTTTTTTTTTTAACTTCAATTAACACAGTCAGTTTGAGATGTGAATATTTTCAGATTATTATATATTATATTAAGACAGAAAGAGTTAAAACACAAAAACATAAAAATATAATTAAACATTTAATTTTGAAAAATAAATAAAAACAATTAAAACGAAAGATGTTTTTCCAGATGGATCCTAGACGCCGAGATCGAATTTTAGACAGGTATTTACGTGCTAAGAAGGCGATTCAGGCAGCTGATAGGAGCAGACATCTCGGTGAGATGGAACTCACACAAAAATATTTAAACCCGTGACAGAGGGTCAAGAGCGAAGCAGGAAGGAGATAGTCGAAGAATTGAGACCCATAAAGGATAGTTCTTTGAGAATGGGTTCGTTGCCTCCTAGTTTTGGAAATCGGTATTCCGTTCAATCTACACCGGATTACGTTCCCACGGGAATTCAAACAGATATGAGCGAGTCTGATGATACGGCTTCGACTATCACCACTAGTAGCGTCGCATCGTCCGATGATGATGGCGGTAAGAGAGATCAGTCGTATGGAATTTATAAGGATTCTGAGGGTAGAACTTTTGTAGGTGATACGTTGGTGGAAATGTACGATGACGAATTGATTGTGGGTTCGAATAAATATAAAGTAACCGATGGTCTGCGGAGATTGCTCCTTTACGACAAGCCCGGAGATTTCACGGAACAGGATTTCGACAATTACGGCGACATTCTAGTCCAGACCCACGCCATGAAGAGAAATAACGATGCCAGAGAGACGAGACCCAAAGCCAACAGAGGTTACAAGTGGATGAAAATAGTGAAGCCCATATGGGAGATGAACAAGAAGTTCCTCGAATTGGTGACCGGCAAAGGGGTGAAAACCGCTATTTTTCTTCCGAGTGATCCCGACGCTCTGTCTCAGAAATTGAGTTTGTTGATGGGGAGCAGACGGGCTGGTAACACGGGATTAGATAATCAGATAGTTGCCGTATCTGACGAATTGTTGAGACAGAAGGTTTTGAATAAAAACCAGTATAAAAGGCTGATGAACGAATTGAAGGATTGATGTGTATATAATAATAAGTAGAGAGAGAGAAACAAACAAACAAACAAACAAACAAACAAAAATAAAACAGTAAATTCTTACACTAGAATAATAAAATTATTTAAAAACGACAAAACGATTTACCAGTGAAAAAAAAACAAAAAAAATATATCATAAAAATAAAATATGTTGGTGATAAAGAACATGGGATACGTCAGGACTTACGTTCAAGGTGGTTCTGGCATCGTCGATTCTATAATGCGAGCGTTCATGAGCAATGCGGGTAGAAAACTCGCATCGACCGCGTTTGAGGTCGGTAAGAAGACGGCTTTGGATGCTGGTAAGAAAGCCGCTTCTGAAGCCAGTGGTAGGATAGCTTCTGTGGCTGGCAAGAGGGCAGCCGACGCGTTGATCGGCAAGTTGATCAGTCCGCCGGCGAAGCGAGCTGCGTTAGAGCGAACGCTGAAAGATTGGAAAGATTTAAAGGATGGCGTGGTGCCCATACAAGATTTAGTCAAAATGACGAGTGGATCCGGATTGAAGAGAACTCGCGACGGTGCGATATAAATAAATAATAATAATAACAACATTAAAAAACAGAGTTTGAAAAACATAAAAAATTTGTGTTTGAAAAGAATCTAAAATAACAGACAAAAAAAAATAAAATAAAACAAAGATGAACATTAAAGATATGTCTTGGAACGACGCCGCGACCAAGAGGTTGAATAACGAGTACTTTCCCAAGAGCATAAGAGGTTTGATAGTGGGAAAATCGAATTGTGGAAAGACCAATCTGTTGATGAATCTGTTGTCCCGACCCGACTGGTTGGATTACGACAGATTGTTCGTGTTTGGCAAGAGCTTGTTTCAACCCGAATACAGATTGCTTCGAGAGTGCATGGATCGCAGATTGCCCAAGGACGTCATAGCCAGAATCTTTGACAGTAGGGAGGAATTCGACAATTGTGGAGCTCCGCTCTCAACCATTTTGGATGGCGCGGCGACGGAGCTGATGAAGAGAAATGCATCTTCGAACGTCGAGTGTCGATTTTATGAGAACGCTAGCGACGTTCCGGATCCTAGGGAACTGAAATTGGAAGATAAGAATCTCATGATTTTCGACGATCTGCTTTTGGAGAGACAGAACCGATGCGAATCGTATTACGTTAGGGGTCGACACAGCAACGTGGACTGTTTCTACCTGTCGCAGAATTATTTTCGATTGCCCAGACAGACGATAAGGGAGAACGCTAATTTTCTATGTCTCTTTCGCCAAGATCTCAAGAATCTCAATCACATCTACGGCGATCACGTCGCAAACGACATGAGCGCTGTCGAATTCAGGAGATTCTGCAAGAGGGTTTGGGATGGAGGACTTTACAATTTCGTCGTGATCGATTTGACGAGCGAATTTAATCGCAGAAAATATCGGTGCGGATTCGACAAGTTTTATGTTCCCGATGGTGATAATAATAAGATAGAGCGTGAAAATAAAAATTAGAAAAATAATAAATCTTCAAATAATTAGTTTTGAATAAAAAAAAAATTAAATTAAAATATAATGTTCGAACATGGAGAATTGTTAGAACGGATAGCCAAGAATACGGCTGCGAAACAATCCATTCAAATCGTGGTGAGTGGCGATTCGACTCGATTCGCTACGAAATTCGAACCTTCCATCGAATTGAATAGAGAGAAAAGTTACGAGATGGCGTTGGTGAATCTGGAGACTTATTATTCCTTTCCCAACGTCACCGAAAAGAATAACTCGTTCAAGTATTCCGACGGAATGGATTGGTTGGAGATTCAAATTCCCAAAGGGAGTTACGACATAGACGATTTGAACCATTACAATCAGACGCGAATGAAGACGGATGGAAAGAGAAGCAACAAGATCAGACTCGCTCCCAATCCTAATACCTTACAGACGATGTTGGATTTGGAAGATAATTTTCGTGTGGATTTCAACACGGATGATTCTATAGGCAAGATGTTGGGATTCGATCGAAAGATGTATCGAGGCCACGCGGCATCTGAAAATACGGTCGACATTCTCGCTGTCAATAGCATTCTGGTGAACGTGGACGTGACTGCTGGAAGCTACGTGAATGGTAGCGCTCAGCCGACGATCTATTCCTTCTTTCCAAACGTGTCGCCAGGTTATAAGATCGTGGAGCGACCTCGAAATTTAGTTTATCTACCAGTGATTTTAGACACATTGTATAGTCTCAAAACCACGTTGACAGATCAAAATGGTGAACTGTTAGATCTTCGCGGAGAGAGAGTGACGATACGATTTCACATAAGAGAAATATAAAAGCAAAAAAAAAAAAAATATTATATATATAGATAACAAAAATAAAATAAACGGTAATATTAATTTTTACAAAATTATTTTAATATAATTATTAAACAAGAAACAATTGAAGTAAATATATTTAAAAAAAACAAACAGAATTATGACAGAATATGTGGTTAAAAACGTGAACATATCAGCAGGACAAAGGAAGAAACTTAAGAGAGCGTTAACAACTCGAGGCAAGGCGGTGAGATTCAAATTCACTCACGAAGATCTGACGAGAGGCAGACAGGATTCGATCGCCTGGACCAGAAGTCAAATCAAAAGGATGGAGAAAGCGATTCGCGATGGAAGAGGGTTGGCGGTGAGATTGAGTCCCACTCAATTGAGATACAATTTGAGAATGAAAGGCGGTTTCCTACCGCTATTGGCAGGAATCGCCGCAAAAGCATTACCCTTCGCCGCAAAGGTGCTACCCTTTCTCGGAAAGACTCTCGGCGTGGGAGCTCTCACGGGACTCGCTAGTTTCGGGAGTTGAAAAATTAATGGGTGGCGACGGACTGTTTTTGAAGAAGGGAGGAGCCGTGTGTCGCGTCCACGTGGACGACAGCTGTAAAGGATTGTATCTAGAACCCGTTGGAGGTGGCAACTCTCTGAGAGGAAACGGTCTCTATGTGAAGAGTGGACGGAACATCAAGCGATTCAGCAAGGGTTTGTTGCTCGGTGAGAATTCACCATTTAAGAACATACCGACTTTGAATATGTTATTATAAATATAAAATTATATAAAATATATAAAATCATAGAAAGTATAAAATAATATATTTAAAATGGGTGAAAAGGTGGAGAAACAAATTTATCACCTGGACGAAAAGGTGGAGAAACAATTTGACGATAATGACGAACATCGCGAGCCAGAGAGCGAAGAAATAAAAAAATGGTTAGACGCTAATGATGGATATCTAAGGAAAGAGATAGATAAAGCGCGGGATATACGGTTGAGAATGAGACGATGCTTTCCATGGTTACCACTACCTTCTGAAGTGAATGGTAATAATGCGAGTGTTACCAAGAGATGCACAACATTCGTTCATAATTATGATTCGGATAAACAAAAATGTTACCATAAACGTATCACATCACAAAGAAAAAGAAAAAAAGGAAAAGAAGAAGAATCGACGCTGAAATTTGAGAGAAAAGGAAACGTTATTGTAATATATCATGATGATAGTGAAGAAGAAGGAAAACAAAAAAAAAAAAAAAAAAGTAAATGAGATCTAAAGATGATCTCATTACTTTTTTTTTTCTTCATTTTTTCTTCGCTAAAAATCAATCACTCTATTGTTTATATTTCCAAGTCCGTTATTAGCATGCTGACGCTCGTGTCTTCTCCTTTTTCGAAAACGTGTTGAATGTTTATCTTTACTCTTTTGAGTTTTTTTACATCGGTCAACTCGCTCTCACCACCCAATTTCTTCACGAGTTCGAATGAGATGTTTGGAAATATTTAATTTCCATAGGGCAATGACAAATCGTCCTTGTCGAATTCTCTATCTTCGGCGATGACGATGTTCTGCAGATCGCTTTGGTACTCGTAAATCAAATCGAGCGCGGCTTCGTCCAATTTCAGAGGCATCTTATATTTCTCGTATTTGTGCTCTAAGCCCTTCGTCTCGACATCGTTCAATTCGATGGGATCGTGTCATTGTAATCTATAGATTTTATGACCGAATTTCTTATACATTTCGACTCGTTTCAATTTCAATTCGCATCTTTTAGGTGTTGTTGTCTTCATGATCGATTATTTGTTTTTTTTGTTTTTACGAATTCTTGCAATAATGTATATTTTAAATTTTGTATTTAAATAATAATTTGTTAAAAAAAGTTTATTATTTTTTTTTGCTCTTTATATATATATAAAAAAGTTGTTTTTTTAATTTTTAATTTTCTTTAATGTAAAATTTTTTTAGTAAAAGTTTTTTTTTCTCTTTATATATATATATAAAAAGTTAAATTTTTAATTTCAATCTCTCTATTGTTTATATTTCCAAGTCCGTTATTAGCAAGTTGACATTCGTCATTTTTCCACATACGAAAATGGTGTGAATGTTTATCTTTACTCTTTTGAGTTTTTTTTTCATAGGCGAATGCGCTCTCACCACCCGATTTCTTCACGAGTTCGGGTGAGATTATTGGATATATGTAACCTCCATAGGACAACAATAAATCACCCCTGTCGAATTCTCTGTTTTCGGCGACGATGATATTAATCAACAGTTCGCTTTGGTACTCGTAAAACAAATCGAGCACGGCTTCATCCACTTTCAAACACATTCGATATTTGTGGTAGTAGCACTCTAAGTCCACCATCTCGACCTCATTCAATTCGATGGGATCGTGTGGTTGTAATGTATAGATATTAAAACTGGATTTCTCATACCTTTCGTCTCGTTTCAATTTCAATTCGCATCTTTTAGGTGTTGTTGTCATGATCGATTATTTGTTTTTTATGAATTCTTACAAATAATGTTTATTTTAAATTTTGTATTAAAAAAATTGAATTTTTAAAATTTAACTTTTTTTTTTTTTTCTATTATATATAAAGAGTAAAAAAGCAAAACTCTTTTAGCAAATTATTTAATACAAAATTCCAAAAAAAAAAAAAATATTCTTACAAATGAAGCAAACAGATAAAACAATGGTAAATTAAATGAGAAAACCATACCTCAGTTAAAGGAGATTTGTAAACTATTACAAATTTCATATTTCAGAAAGCATAGAACTAAATCAAAAAAAATTGAAGTCATACAAGAATATTTGCGAAACGCTAGAAAGGCAAACGAAATGTCGATAGCAACGACTTCAAAAGATGCACCGGTTGTGAAAAACAAGAAGACGACTAAACGAAAAGCCGTTGAAAAACATCAAGTTTCCAAAGAAAAGAAAAGAAAAACTAAAACGAAAA
This sequence comes from Pictodentalium vernedei, assembly GCA_031216915.1. Taxonomy (NCBI): domain Eukaryota; kingdom Metazoa; phylum Mollusca; class Scaphopoda; order Dentaliida; family Dentaliidae; genus Pictodentalium; species Pictodentalium vernedei. The sequence continues at coordinate 491,793,460 of CM062293.1, forward strand.
CGAGTGATGCACTTCACATTCAAGACAAACGAGATATATCGAGCGAAATTCAACGAGCAATCGACGAAGAGAAAGGAGAAGAATATGTAACACGACTCGTTGCAGAACTATTCCAATCGAAACCCATAGAACGGGAGAGGGCGATCAAAGACATTTTTAAAACTTTCGACGTGATTCCCTCGTTGAAGAAAGTCGATCCGAAATTGTTCATGGAACGGGTGAAGAAAGAAGTATTGGATTTGTTTCGCGAATACATGAACTTGGGATTAAAAATTAAGATGATACTCCATTGCATAATGAATAAAATCGATGTGCAGTCCGGCGAGAGCATCGTTAAAAATGCATATTTCAGATCTAACGTCGAACCCGTATTTCGAGGTTCAGATCTATCGGACGTTTTCGAAAAGATGAAAGACAAGATGTTGACGTCTCTCGTGAATTATCAAAATGAAGGTAGTAATTGGACGTTCGGTGAGGTGTTGAAACTCGAAATTCACATGAATAAAAACGAACCGTTGAAAGGATCTTCCTATTTGGAATTACCATATTTCTTGACTAAGAAACACGCCGTGGTCAACGTGAGAAATAAAGATGATCGGTGTTTTCAATGGGCAGTCACCTCCGCTTTATACCCTTTCGAAATACACACCGATAGAGTTTCTCGTTACGAGGAAACTTCTAAAAATCTCGATTGGACCGGAGTGACTTTTCCAACAGAGTTAAAACACATCGAACATTTCGAGGTTCAAAATCCCACCGTAGCGGTGAACGTCCTAGGATACGACGACGAAAATCAAAAGATCTATCCTCTCAGACAGATTTCGTATCATGGAAGAGAAAAGACGATTATTTTATTATCGATTTCGAATGGTGACAATCATCATTTTTGTTGGGTTAAACATCCGAGCCGATTACTGTCGAGACAAAATAATAAACATAAAGGAAAGATATCTTTATGTTGCAACTGCATGAACATGTTTAAGAGCGAAAAATCGTTAGCTAAACATCAGGAATATTGCAACGAAAATCAAGGTGTCGCCATCGAAATGCCCAAACCCAACACCATCGTGAAGTTTGAAAATCACAACAGAAGGTTAAAAGTACCATTCGTCATGTACACCGATTTCGAATGTTTCACCGTGAAAATGAGTTCCTGTCAACCCAACGCTCTTCAAAGTTACGTCGAAAGATATCAAAAACACATACCTTCGGGCTATTGCATTTACGTGAAATGCGCTTTCGACTCACAACACGACATGGGTCCCTTCACCTACACAAAACAGCGTGAAGACGACGACGTGGCTCAAAGGTTCGTGGAAGAGTTAGAATCGAAAATTCAAATGTTATACGACAAATTCAAAACTCCGGCGAAAATGATCATAACGCGAGAGCAGCAGGACGAAAATAACAGAGCCACCGAATGTCACATATGCAGACAATCGTTCGACGAGAATTCGGAGGAAAATAAGAAGGTCAGAGACCACGATCATTACACGGGTCTGTATCGTGGTCCGGCTCACAGCAAGTGTAATTTAAAATATCGAGACGCCGCTTTCTATCCAGTGATATTTCACAATCTCTCGGGTTATGACAGTCATCTGTTCGTGAAAAATCTCGGCACCTCACACGAAGAATTAAATTGCATCGCGAACAGCGAAGAAAGATACATTTCCTTCACGAAATGGAAGCTCATGGAGAGGAAAAGAGTAATCGACGGAAATACGTTGAAAGAAAAAATGAAATCCATTCGTAGATGCATATGTTTCATCGACACTTTTAAATTCATGTCGACCGCTCTGGAAAAATTAGTCGATAACATGAGCAAGGATAAATTTAAAATCACGAGCAAACATTTCGGAGAACGAGTAGACGTCATGTTGAGGAAAGGAGTCTATCCTTACCATTACATGAACGATCTAAAGAGATTTGAAGACACCGCACTACCTTCGAAAGATGATTTTTATTCGAAATTATACGAATCCGGCATTTCCGATGAAAATTACAAACATGCCAAAAACGTGTGGAAATCATTCGATATGAAAACCATGAGAGATTATCACTATCTCTATCTGAAGACCGACGTTCTGCTCTTGGCAGACGTGTTCGAAAATTTTCGAGACGTCTGTTGTCGAAATTACGATCTGGATCCCGCTTGGTATTTCACCGCACCCGGTCTGGCGTGGGACGCTCTGTTGAAGACCACCGAAGTTCAATTGGAATTATTATCCGACGTGGACATGTTGCTCATGTTTGAAAGGGCTGCGAGAGGTGGCGTCTCGATGATCTCTCACAGACATTCTGAGGCTAACAATCCCTACATGAAAGAAGGTTTCGATTCGAAACGGTCGACTAAATACATACAGTATTGGGACGCCAATAATCTGTACGGTTGGGCTATGAGTCATCCTTTACCAATTGGAAATTTCGAATGGGTGAAGGAGCCGGAAGAGATGCAAAAATGGAGAGACTATCCTTGCATTTTAGAAGTCGATTTGAACTATCTGGAAGAATTACATGATCCACACAACGATTATCCGCTGGCTCCCGAACGAATGGAACCGAACGAAGGAGACGAGGAAAAACTCATTCCCAATTTATTTAACAAATGCAACTACGTCGTCTACAGCGAGAATTTGAAACAGTACATCGATTACGGGATGAAATTAGTCGACATACATCGCATCATTCGATTCGATGAAGAGCTTTGGATGAAAAAATACATCAATCTCAACACGAATCTCAGAACTCGAGCCGAGAATGATTTCGAAAAAGATTTCTTCAAACTCATGAACAACTGCGTGTACGGCAAATCGATGGAAAACATCAGGAAGAGAACCAACGTTCGACTCGTCACGTCTGAGAAAAAAGCTAAAACATTAGTGGCGAAACCCAATTACAAACACCGAACCATATTCGGTGAAAATCTAGTGGCCGTTCACATGCAAAAGACGCACCTGAAGTTCGACAAACTGTATTATCTCGGACCGATCATCTTAGATGTCAGCAAGCGATTGATGTACGAGTTTCACTACGATTACGTCAAACAAAAATTTGGCGACAAAGCCAAACTACTGTTCACCGACATGGACAGTTTAGTTTACAAGACAGAGACGAAAGACGTCTACTGAGACATATCTCCGGACGTGGCCGATTGGTTCGACACGAGCAATTATCCCGTCGATCACCCGTCCAACATTCAATCGAACGACAACAAGAAGGTGTTGGGTAAATTTATGGACGAGAGCAGCGGTAAACAGATCGTCGAATTCGTGGGTTTGAGACCCAAACTCTATGCTTATCGTCTAGAAGATGATGAAGAGATCAAGAAGTGCAAAGGAGTTAAAGCATGCGTGGTGAAGAAAAACATCTCTTTCCAAGAGTATAAAGATTGTCTGTTAGGAAGTGGTCTGGTGTATAAGACTATGAAATCGATTCGAAGCGAAAATCACGACTTGTATACCGAAATAGTCAACAAGATTTCGCTGACGGCTGACGATGATAAGAGATTCGTGTTAGATGATAAAATAAGCACTTTGGCACTCGGACATTGGACTGTGGATCTAATTAGAGACGATATGAATGTGGATGATTGGATTCCAGATATGATTGTGGATGATAAGATTCCAGATACGATTGTGGATGATAGGATTCTAGAAAATCAAGAAGAATTAGATGAACACAAAATTATGGAAATCGATAGTGACATCGAGAAAGTTAGTTTAAAAAGAAAAAGAAAAAAATAGAAAAAAATAACGTCATTTTTAGTGAATTATAATAAAATAAATAAAAAAAAAATATATACGCATCTATGAATAAGAAAATAAAGATATCTGTAGAAGGTGTCGTCTTACCCAATGAACCCCTATCCAACATCGATCTATAGAATGCGGCAAAAGATTTGAAAATCGAAGATTTTCTAGGTGTGTTTTCCAGAGATGCCTTGCCGAAGAGAAGACCTCGACAATCGGAATGCGGAATTTTAAATCTAGACGATTTATCGGGTGAAGGCACTCACTGGGTGGCGTGGTTCAAGAACATGAAGAAGAAGAATTATTATTTCGACAGCAACGGAATCTCACCGGCAAAAGAAATAAAGAACTATTTCAACAAATCGATGGTTCGTTACAACACGGAACAAGTGCAATCACCAGATCAAGTGTTTTGCGGTCACCTGTGTCTCTACGTTCTCAAGAGATGGTCTGAAGGAGATCAATTTCAAGACATTCTCAATGACTTACATTAGAGAGAGATTTTTTTTTTTATAGTATATATAAAGATAAAAAATTATTTAAAAAAAATTTTAATCGAATAAAAACGAAAAATAAAATAACATAGTTCATTTTTAATAAACTGCGTTTTGAACACATTTTTTCTAAACAACAAAAAAAAAAATCCCACAACAACATGCCAGTCAATAAATTTGGTAGAAGTGATGACAAAAAAGTCAACCCGAGAAAGAAGAGGAAGACAGTCGAAGTCGACGATGGTTACGACGTTGCCAACTTGGACGAGCATTACGTTCGGAGATACGAACCTCGAGAAGAACCTTTGAACATGAACGATAAGAAGCTCTACAATCTTCCCGAGCTGATAGATCTCGCAGATGCTGCGACTAAAAAATACGTCAACAGGGGGAACGCCAATTTCGAATGAATCCTGCTGGATAATTACGTGGATAAAACCATGACTGACGATCTCAATCTGAAATCCAAACGTTTGGTGAACGTCGTGAATCCCGTAGATCCCACCGATGCCACAAAGAAATACACGGACGACTCTCACGCGAGATTGAGCGAACACCTGAGAAATAGATACGTTATGAAAACGATGCACTCGGAATTGAACACTAATTATAACAAGATAACGAACGTGGCCGCTCCCACGAATCCCAAGGACGTGGCAACCAAACACTACATAGATCTGGAACAGAGAAAGTCTGACGGACGTGAAATGAAATCGGATCTGAATGCGGGATTCCACAAGATATTGAATCTGTTGAAGATCGACAACACAGATGCGGACTCAACCGCGGTCAACAAGGGCTATGTAGATTCTTCCGTGATACAATCGCAAGAATACCTAGAATCGCAAGTGGACGATCTCTACCTGAACAAAGAATCTGGCGGAACCATGGAGGGTGGCATCAACATGAACGGTCACAATTTATTCGGTCTCGATCACGATCCCGAATTCGATTCCAGCGCGGTAAGCAGGAAGTACGTGGACGACAACTCGGTCTGGAGAAAGGGCAACATCATGGAAGGTAAACTAGACATGGGTGGACACGCACTCACGAATCTACCGGATCCCGTGAACATGACGGATGCCTGCACCCTGATTTCGGTGGTGGAGAAAGTCAAATATGCTAGACAATTGATCACCGTGTGGGCCAAAGAGGCCGGCGCCTTAGATGAGGGAAAAGCCGAGTGGTCTTTCGGAAATGGAGGTAGCGGATCGAAACACGGTCAGGTTGGATATCCCATGCCGTTGGGAGGAGAAATCCTTCGAATGAGTCTGGCTTCCTCGGATTTGAATAACAGAGCGGTCGTCAATCTCATGGTGAATGGTGTGGAGAGTGATAAGAGATACAGCGTCGAAAAGACTGAGAATCAACACGATGTTCAATCTCTCTATATCTCATTACTTTTTTTTTTTTTTTTTTTAATTTTCTATCCATTTATGATTACAATTTATACACTTTGCGAATACGGTTGTTGGTTCATCACCAGATCTAGTTTGTTGAGATTCGATTTTTATTCGACGTTTCTTACATTTGCGACATTTTAAAATGGTATTTTTTATAATTTCTTCATTAGATCTTATGAGATCAAACTTTTCTTTTTCTTTTAAATGATATTCGTTAAAATCACAACTATTTCATCCTTTTTTTGTGTTACGTTCTTCATATTCAATTTGAATCCATTTTCCAAGTATTTTATTTTAACGTCGTAGTAATCTGAAGTGAACAGATGATTTGTTGTTTTCATGTCAAAAACATCCATTTTGTTTTCGAGATTTTAGTTTTTTTAATTAATCTTACATCCACATTTTTAACGTTTATTAATTTTTTTTTTCACACACTCATCTCTCATCAAATGATCGACATCTTATTTCCGTCTGATTCGAATTGTAATTCTCTGTCCGACAGGACCAGGGCGAAGGCTTCGGTTTTTCTCGGCACGTTCCTATCGAATTGCATCTTGATCTGAATGTCTAACACTCTACTCTTGAGTCGTTCACTCTGTTTACTGACGTCGAACACGAACATGGGATACATCGACTTGTATTCGCCGGGAGATATGTTGGGATTGCTCATCAATTTGTCTAGACCGTGATACTTCTTTCTAAAATCAGCGGCATCGCCGTACAGTCTGGAGAAATCGTTCTTGTCGAACGATGCATTGTAATCGATTGCTGGATATCTCATGGCGTTCAGAAACACTTGCATGTTTCTCAAATGGCAGTGATCGAACAGCGACGCATTCTTTTCCTGAGCCTCGTCCCTATCGGTCTGAAATGCAACCATGATGAAACGCGGTCTCTCGGAAGCGGATTTCACCTTCAATCTCCAATCGAAGTGATTCGTGGAGGGAGGAATGCTAGCTGTGTCGCACTGTCTCATTCTAAATCCCACGGGTAATTTACTCTTGGATTCTATGATCTTGTAGAGATGCGCTTTCTCATCGATTAAAGGCTCCACGTGCGGAACGAACCACGATATCTTGTGTAGAGTTATCTTACCCGCATCGGTCGCGGTGAGTTTCACTATTGCGTCGTCGTTTCCTTTTCGAATCAACGTCAGATTGTGTTTGAATCCGTACATGATCTTGTTGTAATCGTCCGCGAATGCGAAGATGTGTTTCAAAGGTATCCTGAACGAAAACGTTCCTTTAGGTCTGGACGTCTTGACGACGTAGTCGAATATCGTGGCGGCGCCAGCACTAGCAGGGCCGACGGTGTCTTTCACCCACAACTGATTAAGTCCTATGGATTTCGAAAAATCATCAGGATACGTCAAGAGTCCGAACATCGTGGTGGCCTGACCGGGATGAAAAACAGATTCTATCTCTTGTCTGGATAGCATGTATTTTATGTTACTGAATAGATGCATGATGCCATTATTGGCAAGAGTAACCGTGTCGTCGTCGGCGTAGTCGCTCCCATCTTCCTTGGTGAGACGTCCCTGCACCACTATGTAACTCTCGCTAGGATGTCTGAATAGATCTTGAGTTTCGACGTTGATTCTTATCTCTCCCGCATTGTTCAAACTCGTTCCGGTTACCGGTTCGTATTCGTGAACCTCATATTCTTGAATACTTTCATCTTTCACTATGCTTTGTGCTATATCTAGTATATTTATCATTTTAAAGGATTTTTAGTTTTTTTGTTTTTTTTGTTTATTAATTCACTTGCTTTCTTTATCTAAAAAAATAGTTTTTAATTATTTTTTATTATAATTTTTTTTTCTCTCTCATATATATGTGTGTAAACAAGAAAATGTCAAAGAGAGTAAATAAAAAAAAATTTTGTGTTCTTCATCAAAACTTCGTCTTCTGTAATTGTTGTTCATAAAACTTTCCGATGATCTCTTCTCCATCCAAAGCTTCGATTTCGTAAATCACCAGATCGGTGTGAAATATTTTGATGATCATGAAGATTTCCGAGGTCCATCGAGGAGTATAACCCTTTTTGAAGTGCTTCTTATAAGCGTAGATTCTCACTCGATCGCCGACCGCAAATTTCGGAGTTCTAGACTTCTTCCTGATCTTAGATCTCTCGGGATATAGATTCGCGTAGACCCGTTTTTCGTTTCGAGGATCACTAGCTTCCGCGGGAGTCATCTTGATCGATCTGTGTCGCGTATTGTTGTAATCTTTCACCAGACCGTTCAGAGCGTATATGTATTTCTTGGTCAAATTCGCCGTGAAGTATCTGTGCATCTTCTCCTTCATCGTTCGATTCCAACGTTCCACCACGCTGGCTTTCTCTTCGTTTTCGATCGAGTAGAGGTATACCAATCGACGAACGTCCTTGTTGTAGAATTCCTTTCCCTTGTCCACCCACAATTTACTCGGTTTTCGAGAAGACGAGTCGAACACGCTCTTCAGAGCCTTGGCGACGCAAGGTCCCGATTTATTCTTCAAAGCTCTGATCCAACCGTATTTGGAAAACACGTCGATGACCGTCAATAGATATTTGACGCCCTCGTTCCACCTCGAAAACGATCTCATGTCGACCAAGTTGGCAGACCAAATGTCATCCAGACCCTTCACGAACACCCTTCTCTTTCGAAATTTACGCACTATGGGTTTGTGTAACTCCTCGGCCAATTCGCTCATCAATAATCATTTCTTCTTCTTCTTTTCAGATGCACTTTTTTTTTGAACGCCCCATCCGAATCGACGTTTCACACCGATCAGATTGGCGACCAGCGAACGTTCCATCTTCTCTCTCCTGGTCGGATTCGATATGCCTCTCAATCTCCCCAACATGTTTTTGTCGCAGATGTCGTTGCGAGTCTTGGTGTCGGGATGTCCGGCGTAGCACAGATTGTGATTGTACGCGGCCGCGTCCACCCTATTGACGGGTTTGCTCCATGATTTGGGTGTCAGATCGGCGTTGAGTCTCTTGTTCAATTTCGTTCTGGGTCCCGTAAAACTGTGACCGGGCAGATGCATTTCAAAAGGTAGATTGTTGATCATTTTATTCACAATGCCTTTACCTTTGCTCGCGTTCTTTTGTTTGATGAATCGAGTCTTGATAGAACCACACATGTCGCAAATTCCGTGAAGCATCCGTCTGTCGTTTTTAGTTCGCACTTCTCTAGAATTACTCGTCTCGGTAACTCTCTTACACTTTACGCAATACATTTTTTAAAGAGTTATTTAAATTAATTTCGTTTTTTTTTTTTATTTTATATATAAATTTAATATTTTTTTTTTTTTTTTTAAATTCTGTTCTTATTATATATATATATATATTTTTTTTTTTCAATCGCTGCTCTTGAGTTCTATCATCTTACTGAATTCCTCCCTGGCCTCTTTCCTCCCCTTTTCCATGAGAGAATCCTTCATCTCTTCCTTGATGATCTGACGAGTCTTGATTCTCACGGCTTCTTTCATGGCATCGTATTTCATTTTCTCGCTCAATATCGTGAAGTATTCTCCGTCCGATATCCTACCATCTTTCAACGCCATCAAGATCATTTTGGATATCGTGTCGATCTTGGAGTCGGCCAAGACGCGAATCTTGTCGTGTTTCCTCGCCTTCAGATATAATTTCCTACTCAAAAAGTTTCCGACCGTGCTAAACAATCTGGCGGCGAGAGCCACTCCTTCTACGGTCAGCACGATCGGAATGCCGACCGCGGTCGACAACAATCCGATGCCGGCCGCGTGTAAACCCATGGAAATCGTGATGAGTGTCGTGTCAATCGCGTTGACGAATTTCACGAAACGCGAATACTTCTTCTTGAGGGAACGACGAGAATCTCTCTCTCGAGTCAGATACAATTGGATTCTACTGATTTGATCGATGCGATACCTCTCTCCTCTTTCTCTTTCTTCTAGCGACGGCGCCGTCGGCAAAACGCCGTTCAGCTTCTCGTCCTCGTCGTCCACTAACGTCGGATACAATTTATTTCTGGTTCTCATTTTGTGTTTTTTTCTTTCTTTTCTAATATTAGATAAAAAAGAAATTTATGTGTGTATTTATTTTTTTTTTATTTTTCTCTTCTCCCTTATTTTTATATCAACGAAAAGAAAACTTAGACGTATGCTTCGTTCAGCAATAATTTCTTGATGCATCCCTTGTCTTCTAAAGTCAAACTTCTACGCGCCAATTTCAGTTCTTCCGAATCTGTGGGCCTGTCTCGATTCTTACAGAAGACTAATCTCTTCCAAAACGTGATCACATCGTCGAATTTAACACGTTCGAACGCCGGTTCGAAATACATGACGACCATATCTTCCCTTTCCATCGTCAGACACGAATGATCCTCGTGATCGAAGTCTAGATGATCCCGACATCCGACGCAGCGTTCTAACAAGATGGGACGTAGTTGTTCGTTCATGCAGATTGCGTATGCTCTCATCAGCATGTTTAAAAGAAACCTCGCTCTAATAGTCTGAGAATCGCTCATGATTTACGTATTTCTTTTTTATCATCTATTCGATTTGATATATTTATTTTTCTAAATAACTATTTATTTATATTTTTTTTCTCCCTGTATATATATATCAATCAAAAAACGTGACTGGGTTTGCAAATTTCCAACACACATCGACGACAACGACACTCTTCGTTCAGATCGAGTTTTATTACGAGAATCAAGCGATCCGATCGCTCGATCAGCTGAGTTTTTGAGAATTTCTCATAGTGGAGGAATTCCCCTAATAATAATGTCATAAATGGGAAAAAAACCACCGCCTCAAAACAATTGCAGGTTCTAGACCATCTGTACCAACGCAATTGCGGGTTCTGGACCGCTGGTCTAGAGTCTTCAAAACTGTTTTTTGATGATGACCTAGAATCTTTTGCTTTTGATCGCGTTCGGCGACGATGGATCGGTGGTCTGATCTGCGATTGGAACGTCGACAAAAAATTACGTACAAGATACAAGTGAAGATGTACGATTTCACCCTTTTTTTAAAAACGCGCGTTCACCACGAGTATTTGAACGTTAAAAGCGCGAGCTAGGAGTCACGACTGTACATGGGGGGGGGGGGGGGGGGGGGGGGGGGGGGGATTCAAGACCATGTACAGTTTTTGTGAACAAGCGTGTGATTTAACACTGAATTCCACGTTGGTGAACGCATCGTGTGCGTATGTTTGTACACGTACGTGTACAAGTGGTCGTAGATCCGCCTTTTATACCTACTCGCGGGGACTTTTCACACTTTATCCGCAATGTGTGTCCCGGAAACATATAAAAAAATCAGCTTTCTCCGATTTTTTTCCTTACTTTCTCATTTTTATGTCTAATGTGCCTGGACTAGATGTCTAGATGAGAACTTCCCCATTTGGTCGCGATCTGTCAACCATGACGACTGCTCGAGTCCAAAACTTTTAGCACAGTCTACAGATCATATTTATAGAGGAATTTCATTGTAACTTGGTAGGATGACTCTGTATGATGTCTAGATGAGCACTTCCCCATTTGGTTGTGATCTGTCAGCCGTGATGACTGCCCGAGCCCAAAACCCGAAAACCTTTAGCACAGTCTACAGGTCGGATTTATGAAGTGATCTCATTGTAACCTATTAGGATGACTCCATACAATGTCTAGATGAGAACGTCCCCTTTTGGTCACAATTGGTCAACTGTGGCGGCCACAGACGCCCAAAGCCCGAACACCTTTAGCACAGTCTACAGGTCATATTTATAAAGGGATTTCATTGTAACTTGGTAGGATGACTCCAGATAATATATATCTGAGAACATTCCATTTTGGTCACGATCATTCAGCCGTTACGGCTGCCCAAACCTGAAAACCTTTAGCACAGACTACAGGTGTTATTTATGAATGGATTTCATTGTAACTTGGTAGGATGACTCAGTATAATGTCTAGATGAGCACGCCCCCTTTTGATCGCGATTGGTCAACTGTGGCGGCTACAGGGGCCTTAAGTCCGAAAACCTTTAGCACAGTCTACAGGTCGTATTTATGAAGGGATTTCAGAGTAACTTGGTAGGATGATTCCAGATAATGTCTAGATGAGAACGTCCCCTTTTGGTAGCGACCATCTAACCGTGATGGCTGGCCGAGCCCAAATCCCGAAAACTTTTAGCACAGACTACTGGTCATATTTATGAAGGGATTTCATTGTAACTTGGTAGGATGACTCCATGTAATGTCTAGATGAGAACTTCCCCTTCTGGTCACGATTGGTCCAGTGTGACGGCTACAGGGGCCCGAAAACCTTCAGCACAGTCTACAGGCTGTATTTATGAAGGGATTTCATTGTAACTTGGTAGAATGATTCCAGATAAAGTCGAGATGAGAACGTCCCCTTTTGGTAGCGATCATTCAGCTATGGCGGCTGCCCGAGCCGAAAACCCGAAAACATTTAGCATAGACTACTGGTCGTATTTATGAAGGGATTTCATTGTATCATCGGAGGAGGACTAAGTATAATGTTAAGATGAGGGCGTCACCTTTTGGTTGCGATCGATCAACCATGAAGGCTACACGGGCCCGAAGCCTGAAAACCTTTAGCACAGTCTACAGGCCGTATTTATGAAGGGATTTCATTGTAACTTGATAGGATGACTCGTTTTGGAATAATTTAACTGTAACTTGGTAACTTTGGTTGAAATACATTTACTGTGAGGGCCACATTAACCTGCCCCTCAGTTCTTTAGTACAGTCGACACCTCAAATTATTTTTATTGAAAACATAGCACCAGGGAACAGAAATTAACATATTCTCAGTTATCACAATTCTTATATTTCATAATCCTATCATAAACACTGAACATTATCCTTTCCACCAAACACAACACACGAGCAAGTTAAGCTACAGCGTCATTGACACATTTACATTTATCAACAAACAATTGTACCGGTACGTTAAATTGTTAGTTTCTGTCTCATGTCTGACTTGTAATTTTTTGCGTGCGTTGCCAAATTAAAATTTCCACAGGCATGTAGAGCGCTTCAAAAGTCCGTCATTTGGTGGCATTATCTCGAAACCAGTCTCCTTTGATATCGGTTTTTTTCCGCCGTTTTGTAGTTAGCCTCGGAAAAGCGGTTCTCGAACAGCGAAGACAATGTGTTCAATGGGTTTTAAATAGAGTACACCTATATGGGATGAAAATAATGCATTCTTCAGGTCGGTCCTCTGAAAGGGAATAGTTGTCGATGGTAGAAGTACTGCTCGTACTCCTATCGCACTATCTGAGTGGAGGCCCTGATGGTTAGTAGAGAAGCCGCTAATATGGGAATGAGAAATGAGATAGTGAGTACATGTATGTGCGACGGATCGTTGGGGCAAAAGGTTATCGATAAAGACCGGCATAAATCTTTTATGAATGCGTTAAAATTATAAATATAATAAATAGAATTAAAACCAATTAGAAATAAATAATTACAATAAAAGGAAAAAATGTTACTGACAAAACTAGGTCTTACGTCTACACTGAATGGACCGGGCATGATGGATTCAGTGTTGCATTTTATTACACACTTGTTCTATGTAATCCACATCAACAGCAATACAAAACCATGCAGAAAATGAAAATCTGTTCCGCACAAATGTGTGGAAAAAAGATCGTTGACGGCCTATTTTTGTAAAGAAGCGAAATTTCACTGGAATTTTCCACAAATCGTGCATCGCAATTACAATTTGAAGCGATAGTTAAAAATCGTCCCCCGAGTTCGAATGTGTTCTATGTGCCAGGGGGCGAAATAGTGAAACGGCTTCCGCTCGCAAAATTTGGTGGGCGATAAAATGTGTTCTTTTTGATGATAGTTGGCAAATGAATTGCTGAGTGTCCTAATAATTGGTTTTATAGACGTGAAGGCGTGTAATAAACACAACGACACGCGTGTGTGAATGGGTTAATTGATATGGCATTTGTGGCATCGTGAAAGGGTAAAACTCGAGGCCTGTGGCCTCTCGTTCCATCCTTCCGCGCTGGCACTCGTGCCATATCGATTAACCCATTCACATACGCGTTTCGTTTTATGCATTTGTTCGCGTCGCTTCAAAGCTGATGCCACGTAACAGATCGCCGGTTGCCAAGGTTGGAGCGGTTACAGCAATGGTAAAACCCAATAGTCGTGATGGTCTGCCATATTAAATGGTCCAGAGGAGAGACAAGCCACATTGTTACCCTGACACTCGGTCATTATTTTTTTTATTACACAAAATGAAGATTGTTTGAAGATTAATACAATTATTTATGGATTATTGTCTCAGTCAAATATGGAAGAGGAACCAAAGTTCCTAACTTTTAATAGGAGAAGAAGTGAATGTCGAAACACTTTTTTATTCTTCAAAACAAACACAGTAAATAAGCTTTTCAATCGAATATCTTTATAGCGAATCATTTTGAATTGCTCAGTTCTTTTACTGTCCTTAGTTTCGAGCAGTTCCTCTATTTGAGACTGACAAATATCGGCTAATCTTACAGCAGACATTTTGCGTGTTTACATTATTGCACAACGCGCAGGTGTCATTTGGTTAAGAAACTACGTCATCACGCGCGCGTTCAACAATACTTTGGGTGTCTCCGCTGACGTTGTCGGGAATGTTCGGCTGAAACGGGTAATAATGCAAAAATTATTCACCGCCATTATTCATCGCCGGTGGAACATTATGAAATGTTTAATGTGATTACTCGGCGGATTAGCATAACATTTATATCACATGAAACGTCGTTAATTTCGACGTAACAACCCATGTCTTATTTTCTGATTATCAACTAGTGTCTAATCGGCGCGTGGTCCCATAGCAGCAGCATTGTATTCTTGTGCGTAGTTCACATGACGTCAATTACGACAACAGGTGCAAGTAAAGCGCATTCATGACGTCTGGATGTGAGGCGTCTGAGCCAACGAACTGATTGTCGGTTGTTTTGGGAGAATTCAGCGACAATGAATTAAATAAAAAATGTAAAAAACATTCGAAAATTCGTGTGATATACAGAATCTTTAACTCGGGGAGAGATCCTCTGATTAGATGAGGTATAATAAAATAGTAATTGTCGACTACACTGATAATACGGGAGAAACAGCTATTGATAGTGCCGCTATAGAAATGGTGGGAGTCCAGCATCAGTTCTAATTGACACAGAAGTTATGGTAGAAGCTAGTAGTAGTCTTGGGGTAAATGACTAGTGATAGTCATTAGTCGGCACCATAGTTTAGGACCCACTCCACGGCAGTAGCCTACGAAGGTAACGAGGTCCACATGAGTTACAAACCACACATTTCTAAAATTTCACAAAAATACCAAGATGAAAAAGAAGAGTCGAACGTGGAGTAAATTGTATCGAATATTGCACACATATGAGCACATCTGGCATGTGCATATGTGACACGCGTTATGTGTTTTCATTGTGCAGATACACTTCGGTATGTTCAAACAACCTTGCGATGAAAGAGAATAGCCTTGATTTGGGGAGGGGGGGGGGGGCAACGGTCGATAGTATACTACTATAGAAGGGAACCAAGTATACACAACAATATCAAGTGGCAGAGCATTATGTTCTCCCCTTGGAAACCGAAGACTGGGTAAAGCTTGGACTTCAGGCAGACCAGCGGTTCGAGAAAGGCGAAGAGAGACCAACAAGGGTACTGGGAGTCCATACAAAACTACCACCCAGACCATTTGGTATGATTTGAGAGATGGGTAAATCTTAATTCAGAGATACGAAAGTCTTAATTCAAGAGGTAATTAAGTCTAAATTCAGAGATACGCAAGGCTTAATTTCGGAGATGATAAGTCTTAATTTAAGAGATAACAAGTTTATAGTTCAGAGTCAATAAGCCTTAATTCAGAGATACATAAGTAAGACTTAATTAAGAGGTAAAAAGTCTTAATTCAGATATACGCATGTCTTACTTAAGAGATACTGTAAGTCTTAATTGTGGCACTAATCCGCTTCAGTAAAAAAGTTCTTATTTTTCAGATCCGAAAGTTCACATAATGTTTTCTCAGTAGGGGGCGTGGCACGGTGGCGTTGCGGTAACCGATTCTCGTTAGATCTCCGAAGTTAAGCAACGTCGAGCCCGGTTAGTCCTTGGATGGGTGACCGTCTGAGCGATCGATTCGGACTCCCGTGTTGTGTCCTTGGGCAAGGCACTTAACCATGTCTTCGACCAGTCTAACCCTGCCTGTGCTGCAGTGCGGAGTTACGATGTTAGGGAGCTGGCAGCTGCTTGTCGTTGCTCGGTGGTTTGGTTCTCTCCGGGTACTCCGGCTTCCTCCACCCGCAAAACTGTCACCGACACGATATGACCTTGGCTGTTAAATTGTCATTAAACCTAAATAAATAATAATTTTTCGCAGTTGCAGCCACAGAGCCCCACTTGATGCTCATTTTTTTCAGAATTTAGCGCAGACCCCCAACATAATTCCTGGTTACTCACCGAGTGTCACATATTTACAATTCTTTGTATCGTCGGGCAGTAGTCGGACAGAGTCTTAGTGCCTGGTACAGTACAGTCGCCGTGGACTGGTCGTAATCCTCGAGTGGGCAGTTATGTCCACGCGTGCGTTTACCAGGTAATAAAAAAATGTCATAAGCAAAATTGCAATTAATGAAGCATCGGGTTGTACCCGGTGCTTCATTAATTGAATTGTCGATGTCATTCCTATAATTAGTGTCTGGAAATGCGTCCGGGGAAATATTGCCCACCCGTGGGAAATGACCAGACCACGGTGACCGTACTGTAAAACTATGGTAGAGTACGGGTATCAGGAATTAATGACACATTAGGCGCTCGTGAAATACTGGAAAAATTCCATCTCGGTTCGTTGATTCCACCACCATACTCCACCTTCGTTGTGTTATGTCGCAGTATCTTCTATTTCACAAAGTACAATGACAATGTCAAAGGACTTTCTGAACAGGTTATTGTGTTATGTATGGAATAACAATCATCATCATTTTTTAGTAAACGATAAAAGCCGAAAACAAAAATTATTGAAAAATGCCTTCCACGATGTTATATACTACTCAAAGTTTGCTAAGCACCAAGTACATCCAACTACCTGTTTTACGTTTTAGTTGAAATATTGTAATGAAAAGTGTATATATTTTTTTAGTTCATTATATCTTTAATGATTTAAGTACAGAAAGAGATTCTATTTGTGTTTGACATTATTTTTTAGCTTTTGAATACGATAACCATGGAAAATTGTTATTTTTGGTAAAAGAGGAAATTTTTTCAATATGCCAAAAAGTTGACGGTGCCAAATGGTGTGGCTTCAATATCGAGTATGAGACCCATTACTGTTAATTACAGCTTGACAACGTTTTCTCATGCTCCCAGTCAGGTTCCTGGTGGTCATTTGTGGGATGTTGTTCCATTCTTGGACCAGCATGGCACCAAGCTCCTTGACACTTCTTGGCTGGACTAGACGGGCTGAAATTGCAAGCTGCAACTCATTTCAGACATGTTCGATTGGATTGAGGCCAGGGGGTCTTGCTGGCCAGTCCGTACGCTCAATCCCCTCCCTCTGTCGGTACTCCCCGACAGCATAGGCAACATGAGGACGGGATTTATCGTCCATCAGAATGAATCTATCACCCACTGCACCTGCATACAATCTGACGTGGGAATCCGGGATCTCATCAATATACCGTTGTGCAGTCAATGTACCACGTTCAAGGACATAGAGCTCTGTACGTCCATCCCAGCTGATGCCGCCCAGACAATGAGTGACCCCCCCCCCACCACCATAGCAGTCATGCTCAGCAATGTTGGCTGCATGGAATCGCTCTCCCGGTCTTCTCCATACCCTAGAACGCCTATCTGCGTGGTCTAGGCAGTACCTTGACTCATCTGTAAAAAGGACAGGTCGCCAATCTTCTCTGGTCCACCCAACGTGGTCCATGGCCCTTTCATATCGTGCCTGGCGGTGGTTCTGTGACAGCGGAATGCGAATACATGGTCTTCTCGTTCTGAGACCACCTTCGTGCAACCTTGCCCGGATAGTCTGCGTCGACACATGTACCCAGGATGCATTCTCAAGGTCACTGCGAAGTTGGGTTGCTGTGGCAAAGCGGTTCCTGCGGGCCTGAATGATCAAAAACCGGTCTTAAGCTGCAGATGTTGCCCTGTCTCTGCCACCACCATGCCGTCTTACTGGTGTGTCATACTGCTGAAATCTTACCCAGGCTCTGGTGATCAGCGTATGGTGCACACCAAGGGCTTCACCAACGTGACGATGGGTAGCCCCTTGCTCCACCATCCCTACAGCCCGCCACATTTCTGCTTCAGACAAATGTCTTCTTACATTTGCATTTGCCATATTCAATCATTAAATCACAAGGGTTTGTGTTGAAATGAAGATTGAATACTCTACACATGTCATGTACATGTAGACAGTACACGAAAACATCATGAAAATCAAGAGGTACATGCTTTCCATGACTGTAACGAAAGGTCTGCCTGCCAAGAAAGCTAATGTAAACACTGGGGACCATCTCAATACATTCCTCAATCATATCCACCAAAAATATCTCAGATATGTCACAAGCAAATTTCACAATGATGTGTCAAATATTTGGTGCTTAGCAAACTTTGAGTAGTATATTACGAAATCATTTTAGGGTGGGTTTCATAAGAGAACCAGTGGATAACATCATTATATGATAACAGGATAATCGAGAAAAATAAACTTTAGAACTTGAGAATGAACAAAAGAAGAATACATACATTTATTGGTTCAAATGTCTATTCCGACTCAACAAATTTATTTTCAGAGTAAATGAGTAATCATTACAAATGTGAATGTAGTAAGAAGCAGATGGATTGCACGCCCATTTGTACCGACAGTCACTTTTGGTGATGCTCCGGCCGACATTTTTGAATCCTGAAGAGGAAACAAAGAATTAGTTGCAAACATTTTTCACGAGAACGAAAAAATGACCATAACGCAATATACACGCCAAAACCACTGTGACAGTCAGAGGAAACCGTCAGAGCACGTCTTATCCATTAAATTAACCCCTGAACTCGCAAGACCGATTTGTCGGCCCAAGACATAATTTCGTCCCATTTTTGTCTTATTATAAGAGGTACATACACAAGGCATTGGTGATAAAATAATAACTGGACGGCTGCAGACTGCAGTTATCATTTTATCATCCCTGTATATTGTTGCTGGAGTGATCCATCTCAATGTAAGTGTACACAAAGGTGATACCATTCCAGGAAAGGAGAGAGTTTTCACAGGTGTGTTTGAGTTAACCCAATATTTACCCAATTTGTTGCTTTTTGACCAAAGCTGACGGCTGGTGCAGTGGATCCATTAAGGCTCGGTAAAGCTCAATACTACAACTTTTGAAAACAAGTAGGCTGAAGTATGCTTTAGCCCTACTACTTTTGGGCCAATAACGATACCTCAGATACATCTACATACATTTCTACTGACGAAGCAATCGACGATTTCAAATAAAGACTCGTGGAATTTAATCGCGACGAATACAGAACCACAGCGAAAAAGTCACGTTTAGATGGTAACGGCTTCAAAGCCGCATCTGGCAAGTCAGAGCTACACACAGGCTGATGGGCGTGGGTACTTTAAGCGATTGTACTCCTGGGCGTCAAAAGAGGTTCGACTTTGATTAAAAAGATACACTGGTGTGCACTTGGCAGATGACGACGGCATATGTCGGGAGTGCCGAAACACGAGCATACTAGGGGTGGTGGGGGGCCATGCCCCCGCCACCCCCCCCCCCCCTATCCAGGAAAATTTTAAAATTAAGTGTCAAATGCAGCCCTCTGTGTCCTTTTGGGGATTTCTTTGCATTCTCTGTTCTTGGAAAAAAAACGTAAAGAGGGATTCGTTCGCACCCCCCCCCCCCCCTCCCCCATCCCGGCGAAGCCTATGGGAATCTGACATAGCAAAGTGCTGTTTTGTCGTGTTTACTTTGAAATAACATTAGCAAAACATTTCAGGGTTAATTCTCACAATAAGCGCCAAAACAAAAGGCGTTGTGCGGCTAACAAATTCCTGTAGCCGTTGGGCTATACATTTTAGGTCATTAATCAATAAAATGGTCTTTTTGTAGCCCGCCATCACTGAGATGAGAATATACAGAACGTGGGGAGTGTATTATCACTAAATCACCCGCAGAGTGGAGATTCCACCCAAGCAATAATTGCAAATTTGCTGCAAGACATAACAAGTACAAGCAAAGTTTCAGCCAATGGACCTCTGGGTTAAACCCGGAGGTCCATTGGCTTAAACATTGCTTGTATTTTTTGTCGATATGTACAAAATTAAAAAGTTATAGTTTGGGTGACAACTCCACTCCGCGGGTGATTTAGTTACAATCCACTCTCCACGTACTGTAGAATTCTGTACGAAGGGCTAGAGCAAACTCTCAGGTCACAAGTCAATTTCAGTAATGAATTAGACGCTGATATGGATATTTTGTTTAACCACCTTTCGCGGAGATTGCACCCAATCTACCATCGATTTAATGAAATGTCTCTTTGCTCTCAAAATATACAGATATTCGTTCGTGTTAAAATTATAGATATTCTAATCATTAGGTATTTAATTCAACTTGAAAATTCCGCTGGTCAGGATCGAACCTTTCAATTTGAAGTTGAAAATTGATGCATCACTTCCACGTCACTAAAAACATAGGTATTTTTTTTTTTTGAATGTCTGGCTTTTTCTAAAAAATCCAATTAACCCTTTACCTAACGTGAAAATTAGACGACACTTGCAAATAACTATCTTGAATAACTAATTTTTTTTCATTTTTGTCTCAAAAACGTAGGTTATGACCTCTCATTGGAACGAGGGGCTCCTTCCAAAGAGGGGTCATAACCTATGCTTTTGAGATAAAAAATGAATGAAAAAAATAATGAAAATTAATTGGCGATTTTTGTGAATAGCGCTGGACGGTTTGGGCCGTTACGTTGCGTAAAGGGTTAATGCCAAGCATTTGCTTTGAAAACGACAAACATTCCAGTTCAAAAGCTAAGAATGGATAGCTAACGAAGCACTTTCAGCGACGAAAGTAGTCGTCACGAAATTAAATAGTTCACTCAACATTTCATTGAAAGCTACACAGAAACGTGGATGGATATTAATTTATTTATTGGTGTTTAAGGTCACATACTTATCACAATGGCTAATCATGATCGTGACAGTTTTACGGGTGGAGGAAGCCGGAGAGAACCACCGAGCAGCTGTCAGCTCCCCAACATCGTAACTCCGCACCGCAGCACAGACAGGGTTAGATTGGTTGAAGACATGCGCACCGTTGACGTACAGTACGTCTTAGTACACGGCGTCATCGTGCCCCCATGTGGACTATTATAATCCCTGATGAGTACGGGTGTGGGATGGGAAAATCTCACCCGAGGGAAAGATATTTGGGCCAGACACGAGGCTTGCCGAGTGTCTGGACCAAATATCTTGTCCCGAGAGTGAGATTTTTCCATCCCACACCCGTACCCATCAGGGATAATTTTTCTCCACCACAATACAGCGGTTACGTTAGCCAGAAGTAATTGGCGGTCTCGTGCTGATATAATCAACTCATTTGGTATTCGTTGTTTTGAAAAACTAATGACACCATCGGAAAGGGCATGCAAAAGTTATGTGTATACCAAAGGTATATACCACGAAATCAATTAGGAACGGTGGCATCTTGGGGTTTAAAGAGTTTTAGAGCATCAAACTTTGATCAAACGGCATTCTGATGACGTCAAAATGAATTAGTTGGTAGCAAGAAACTGATACGATATGCATAACGTCATAATAACGTTATAAATGTATAACGTCACGTGGATGGGGTGGGATACATCTGTCTCTCTCTGCTATCTCACCCTGGACAGACGTATGTTACACATGGATTGGGGGAGAAAATGCGGGTCAAGTGCCTTGCCCAGGGACACGGCGCGGGTGTCCGAATCGATCGATCAGACGGTCACCCATCCGAGGATTAACCGGTATATTAATTTAATATCATAAATAACACTAACAACTTTACACCAGGAAATTGTAACCATAACATTTGACGAATTTATTTCGTATTCGTTGATACTATTTTCATTTTGATTCCTACCTCAAATGAAAAGCAGATTTTTCAAATAACGTTTCCGTATATCACTTGTCGACCAAGACGAAAATACGACGTCTACATTTGCGCTATATTCTTTTATCATATGACTCGTCCGTTTTGTTCACTTTAAAACATTTGATATTTTGTTTTCATATTAATCAGTGATAAATAAAGCCTTCCGTCAATTTCATTGGTCAATTTCAAAACTAGACAGTTTGATTGGCTGAACAAAATACAACTGGGCCACATTTTCATAATTTGCATAATTAGACTTTCAGTGGTCAATTTCAAAACTGGGCAATATGATTGGCTAAACAAAATACAACTGGGTGACATTTGCATAATTTCCGTAGGGAGAATTTACGTTATCTGTCCTATTTAGGGTGGGTTATATTGTATTAATCTTTTACCTACAAGAAAAACGCCATTCATTTTTTTTATATTTTCACTTTTTGCTTCCAAAACATAGGTTATGACCCTTCATTGAAACGAGCTCGACGAGCTCGTTCCAATGAGGGGTCATAACCTTTGTTTTGGAAGCAAAAAATGAAAAAGTTTCAGTTACACGAGGATATTTTTTTCCAAGTGCCGTCTGCAACTCAAGTTAGGTGATCGGTTAAAAAGTCATACTAAGTGGCTAATTTATGCATGTGTGTGTTATATGATAAATAGAATATGAAATGAGTGTTTTTCTCATATAATATTTATGAAACTCGTCTGAATATTCCGTTTGCGCTCGCCAGAGGCTCGCCAAAACGGAAAATTCTTAGACTCGTTTCATAAATATTATATGAGAAAAACACTTATTCCATATCCTCTATTTATTATATGCTAGCCTGTGAATTATCGCAAATTATCTAAAAGATATTTCTCGATATCTATCGGCTCGATAGATATCGAGAAATATTTCCCAGTAGCTTCCTAAATGACGTCACGCTACGCCGCATCACGTCGCCTTGAAGGAACGATCAGGTGATCTTTGTTATTGTTTTGAAACGTACACATTTGGGATTGAATTGGGCCGAACATTGTAAAATAAAATGTCTCATGGAATATAATAAAAAGATAATCTACTTTATTTTAGTCAGTATCTACAATTATCTCATGAGTATGGAGCTGAAAGTTTTATTTTTCACGCGCGCTTGCGCGAGTGAAAAATAAGACTTTTAGGTCCACACGGAGAATTGTTTTCAGTACCTTCCTGAATGACATTACGCTTCGGCGCATGACGTCGCCTTGAACGTTGCCTTGAATGAACGATCAGCCAATCTTTGTTATTTTTTTCAAACATAACTCTTTGCAGTGAAATTGGGCTGAATATTGCACAGTAAAATGCCAAGTAGCATATAATAAAAAGAAAATCTACACTATTTTAGTGAATATCGGGAATTATCTCATGAGTGTGGACCTGAAAGTTTTATTTTTCACGAGCGCTTGCGCGAGTTCACTAAAACAGCGTAGATATCCTCTATATATTGTTATCCGAAACATATAACTACTGACAATAGTTGGGGCGTGGTGGTGGCGTCGCGGTAACCGGTTCTCGTCAGATCACCGATGTTAAGCAACGTCGAGTGCGGCTAGTAGTTGCATGAGTGACCATTTCAGCGACTACTTCGTGACCCTGCGTTGTGCCCTTGGGCAAGGCACTTAACCCCGTTTGTCTACACGGGGCACGATGACGCTGTGTACTAAGGCGTACCGCACGTCGATGGTGCGCATGTCTTCAACCAATCTAACCTTGCCTGTCCTGCGGTGCAGAGTTCAGAGTTACGATGTTGGAGAGCTAACAGCTGCTCGTCGTTGCTCGGTGGTTCTCTCCGGGTACTCCGGCTTCCTCCACCCGTAAAACTGTAACCGACATGATATGACCCTGGATGTTAATGTGTCGTTAAACCCTAATAATTTTTTTTTTTTTAAAATTGACAATAGTTCACTGCTCGGATACGAGTACGATTTTTATCCTCGAGTGAGGCACGCGGCGGATTATTTTATGAGGCGTTAGCCGAGTGAAATAATCCGCGAGAACCACGAGAGAAAAAAAAATATAGTCGAATCCGAGCAGTGAACTTTTGTATTTATTTTATTTTTTCCTCATTTGTTTTTCAAACACAATCTTGTATAATTGATTCCGTGGTTACGGAGTAGTGGAGTACGATTTGTTTTGGGGGAAGAAAAACGAAAGAAAATAAAATAAATATTGTGAACCTTTCTGTTTTAACATTCCCTTATTTGCCCAGATTATTGCGCGCCTTCAAACCCATTGAAACTTTTAATATGTTACTAACGCACCAAAAATGTGCACTCACTGGAAATTTGGGTATGTGCCGATATAAGTTATAAGGTATCAAAATGCGGCGAAATCGAGTCCTGCCGTTTTTTACTGATGCCATTCCACACACGGATACTTCGAGACCAAACTAAGTATTTACCACAATGAGGCGATGAACCGATTTGGAAAACTCTGATAGTATCACGTCTCGTTGAGGAGGTCAGATCGCCGGATCAAACGAGCTTCCGCATGCAGCTCGTTTGATCCGACGATCTAACCTCCTCAACGAGACATAATGCGACGATCCAGATCACTTCACTGTGGCGATAAAAGCTTTATAAATGACTTATAGTTCAACATCGCATGCCAAGGCTAGCATCAACAATTTTCCAAACTTTTGAGGGTAAATTGGATTGAAGTAAAAAAGAACTATTTTATTTACACTTATTTTGTATCAGGTGCAAACTTCTGGGGAATCCCCCCGATGCGCATGGATACGTAACAAAGTGAACAGTCAACTTTCAGTCAATCCGAACCTCCGTTCGAGCGCACCCATTCCAACCCGGAGTAAAGTACTCTCTGGGACCGGAACAGCTAATTATGCGAATTCGAACGCAAACGTAAATAGTCCGTCATACTATAGTGATACGGAATCGGATTCCACACTGTGGATTTTCAGTGGACCGGGAAAAGGTCGTCAAACAGTAGTGTTACTTAGCGGTTAAATTACATGGTCATATAATACAGTTTTGTAGAATGTTCTTGAAAAATATTTTTTCTATCTGCCAAGTTTGTGAATTATGCGGGCGGTTTTGGCTGCTTCGTAATGTAGAGTGTTAACCCTTTACCTAACACATGAAGACGACACTCATTAAAAATGCTTCAGTAACTAAACATTCTCTTCTGTGTTTGAAA
The DNA here is from genome assembly GCA_031216915.1 of Pictodentalium vernedei. Classification (NCBI taxonomy): domain Eukaryota; kingdom Metazoa; phylum Mollusca; class Scaphopoda; order Dentaliida; family Dentaliidae; genus Pictodentalium; species Pictodentalium vernedei. Next base: position 491,818,409 of record CM062293.1, read on the forward strand.
AACATAGCTTATGGCCCCCTCATTCGAACAAGATCAACAAGCTTATCGGTGCTGTGGTGTCCATTATGGAATAGAATATCGTATGGGATTTCCTCGTGACAAGCCTCGACTGGCCATTTATAGAGAATTACGTATACATTATGCGAAGTGTGTGAAATAGACTATCTCACTTTGGTATTTATGCTGCACGGTTGGATTGTCATTAATCCTCCAGAGACTCCGAAACGACTAGTGAGTTCCCTGCATAAAAGCAAATTTCTATTTAATAAAAAAAAACCCCAAAACCTTTAAATTGTAAAAAAAATAATATTCATACCTCATGCTTATCTGGACGTTTAACTTGTGTCCTGACTGCTACAAAACAAAAAGAGAATTTTACTGAAACATTTTGCCCTTCGGCAATGCACCTCATACTGATTACCCGCGTGGAATACAGTCGCGCTATGTGCTAAGGCGTCCAGTACAGACGCCGCGGGCTGATCGCAATCCACGCATGGGCAGTGATGTACACGCATGAGTTTACCAGTTAATAAAAATCATCAGCAAAATTTTAATTAATGAGGCACTGGTTTTAAATTCCAGGTTCCCAAAACCCTCATCTCCATGTATCTGAGCGGATATTTTGAGATTTTTCAGATATATTTGAAAGATTTCACACTTTGACAGCCATTAAAACACGTCGGTAAAGCATACAGGTGAGGTATATTTATCAGCTTTGGTCGTAACTTGTATGCTTTACCAGACATTAACAGCAGTTATACTGTGGATATGGTACTTGTATGTCTGTAACATTACGATCAATTTCAGTTAAACGATTTTTAACAGACTGCATACGCTTTGTCACAACACGTTGGGGCAGATATGTGAGATTTATGATCACTCTAGGGCTCGACTCAGAGAGGACGACCTGGCTTTCGAGTGAACATACATCTCTCAGCCTCGCGGTGTTGTGGTTTTTGTTGGGGCACATTCGTCATCTTAAGGTGTCCGTGCCTTGATATTTAAAAAAGATAACCGACGGTAGATCATTTGTGTAAATTAATGGAAATAAAAATAATACTATGTACTCACATATACGCATCAATGAACAATCCAATAATATACATTATACACAAACAAAGCACATATGAATTTCCCCCATAAAGTTCGAGCTCTTTCCGGGGTACCCCGTGTTCGATGCAGTTGTCTAGATGCTTCTGATAGTTCCTCACTCCTGGGTTTCCTCTTCACTTCTCAGGCGATTGCGTACATAACGTATTGTCTATTTTACGCCGCTCAACTTCCAAATACGCTAAATTGTCAGTCAACTGTAACCACCTCTGTCTGACTAAATTTTACACATTCGATATCAAAGTCACTTCACTCCACGGATTTAACAACTCACCGTCTACACCAATCTTCATTTACACCAATCTCCGTATACCGTTTAAACAAATAGAGTTCATGCATCTAATTTGCCTGTCTCAACTAAGCTCACTCTAAGCTCTTAGCTTATATCAAATGTTCGAGCTCTCAACAGCTTCGATTAAGTTAATTGTTCGAGCTCTCAATACATGTAGCTTCGATTAAGTTAATTGTTCGAGCTCTCGACAGCTCTTTACTACTCTACACTTCGCCTATACGTCGCGTCACTTAACCTAGCAACCGCTCGCCTACTTAAACGGAGTCCGCTTAGTCTCCACAATTAATCTCTATAAATGACAGCCCCAATGGCTAGAGCTCCGAGCCCTCTTTCCGACGGATTACTGACTCAATCCAAGGTCGACTGACTACTGATGATCAGTCTCTCATTATATAACATTTTCGTGTCTAATTAATCATTAAGTCGGTTCCTCTGTGATATAGGACACCGTTATTAAGATAGATATCTCTTTGTTAGCTCGTGGGTCTGACATTTAGAACTACGGGGATGACACTTATTTGAGCGCCACATAGCGTGGAACACCATCTGCGGCTGACAGTAACGAATTACTATTAGGGACTTTCAGAGATAAGTTGCGTCGTAGTTTTAAACGTCGCAGCAGGGAACCATTAGTCCTCTCAACGAGAGATAAACACCCACCTGGTCAAGCAGTTAATTAATTAGCCTACAATGATTTGTACCCAGTGTCTATTTGCGGCTTTTACAAGCAAACGTATCAAATTAATTATTTACAATCCCTGACCATTAACCCTTAACTCGGACAAATTCGAATCGATCTTGACACCTTTTAGCGTTTGCGGCCACTCACTGCGAAAAATAATCCATCGAAACTGAACCAGTACGAGGGAAACATTTGGCGAAAATATGAGGGAGGCTCCGGAACCGCCCGTCATTGGTTGTGTTAAGATATATGCATACAAAAACATGGCCCGGCAAAAAACAGTTGGGGGGGGGGGGGCGGCCCCTGCTTTGGGTGCATTCGGTTCGATGGAGGTATAGGGAAATGTTGCTAGTGCTGCTCGTGGTTTGACCCTGCTCCGACCGACTCAAAAGATCCCAATACATACTACACTCTCGCACGACACCGAGTCCAGAACAGCTGGACACACACACAAGCAGCAGTCACGATACGGACTGGTAATCTCAACGTGCTGCATAAACTCTGTTCATCACGTTCCCAAAGAACAGATACTAGCATTGGCGCATGGTGGTGTTGCGGTAACCGCTTCTTGTCAGATCACCGAAGTTAAGCAACGTCGAGCCCGGTTAGTCCTTGGATGGGTGACCGTCTGGGCAATTCGATTCAAACTCCCGTGTTGTGTCCTTGGGGAAAGCACTTAACCGCGATTGTCCACGTAGTGGCACGATGACGTCGTGTACTAAGGCGTACTGCACGTCGATGGTGCGCATGTCTTCAACCAATCTAATCCTGCCTGTGCTGCAGTTACGATGTTGGGGAGCTCGCATCTGCTCGTCGTTGCCCGGTGGTTCTCTCCGGTTACTCCGGCTTCCCCCACCCGTAAAACTGTCGCCGACGCGATGTGACTTTGGCTGTTAAAGTGTCGTTAAACCTTAATAAATAAATAAATAAAATAAATAGATAAATAAATAAATAAATAAATAACATTGTTAGAAAATTGTAACAGATCTGAGAACAATATTTTAATTATTTGTTTTGGCTTAATAGATAAAGAGGTTATTCTTCACTTCACATTTTACACTTCTTATTTAATAGATAATAGACAATACTTGAATTTCTTTTCGGGAATTGCTCATTATCAAACTCCGCAGATGTGCTTTCAAACTCAGCTCAAACGCAGCTCAATCCAGAATTGTCCTTCTTGGTGCGTTACTAGACTCAACCAGTTTTAATGGAATTCTTTCTCCGGTTTCTAGTGAACGCAATCGAGAGAATTGGTGTGACCCGGCGCAATAGAGTGACTTGAAACCGAGTTATTGTGCAGTCAAAACTAGAAGTTCTGTCACGAACTGTGCGCTTATCTAGGCTTAATTGCGCACAGGAATTGCACGCAATTGCCATATCGAATGACATCCAAAGCACGGAAAAACGGGCAATGTTGTTGTCAATGGACCTCCGGATTACCAGGAGGTCCATTGGCTGAAACATTGATTGTGCACAGGCCCTATGTACAGAATTTGATAACCTGTCTATGGTTATAACACGTAGAGTCATGTGCAGATCGTCGTGCTATTTGTGCGCATTTCATGACAGAACTTCTAGTTTTAACTGTACGATGGGGTATTATATATGGACGTTAGTAAGGATACGAGGGATGAAGAGAAGAAAGAAAAGAGTTGTACAGAAACTTCAACGCAAAATAAGATTCAGAGTCCAAAAAAATTCGTCAAAAAGGGAGAAGATACAGCTCAGGCATCCGAGTGTGGTGGCTGCCCTGATGTCTGGAGTTCGAAGTCATTTATTTGAAACCTTGTCGTTGGAATTACCGATCTATTCGTGATTTTTGTAATGCGTTACTTTTGCATTGTCTGTCGTCAAAATCGTAAAAATAATTTTTGTACGCGAAAACGTCAATATATTTCATTTCCTCTTACTCTGTGCATTATTTTCATTTATTACGTTCCTCAGTTCGTTTTGCATTGAATTTAATGTTGATTAAAGAGTGGTAATGTCACGAGTGAATTATGTCACTTCAATAGTAACTTTGCAACGACTGACGTATATAAGCCACGCCCCCACCGATGTTGATGTTTTGTTTTCCAGTTCCACATCAGTTAATTAAAATGAATTTTCCTTCTGAATATTTTTAAAAATCCTTTCTTTCCTCTATGAAGAGGTTCGTTAGCACAGTTGACAAAATCCAAATAGAAATGTTTTATCTTATGGCTGAATGCCATTCCCCAAATGCGACTGGAACGTCACATAAAATAGTAAAATATCGAACGAAAGTCACAAAAATAAAACTGGGCCATTTTCAATCGAAGATTTGACACAGAAAGTGATGTATTCATACGCGCTAATTTCAGAAGTATTTCAGAGTTGCATTTGCGAATATTTTGTGCTGAATTATTTTTAATGAAAGACATTTTGGTCTAAAATGTCATTTACTAAAGAGAGTGACCCATTCTTATGGCAAGTTACGGTATATAATTCGCCTCGAGACAGGACTATTTCGTATTTCCTTCCTGCTAATTTTAGAAATGTTTCCGTGTTTACACTAAATTGGATTATAGCTGACAATAGTTTGGGTTGAATGATTATAGTAAAAGACCTCTTTATTCCAAATGTCATGTAATAAACAGAGTAATCAATTTGTTTTGAGCGTTACGGTAAATAATTCATCTCGAGACGGGACTGTTTCGTAAATCACTCGGGCTACGCCCTCGTGATTTAATAGCGACAACAACGGTTGGCCACTTCCGGTTACGATATCTGTCATAGTGCAAAACATGCAAGTTTATGAGCAGTAAATAGACCAAAATTCAACAAAGTACGGAAAACCTAAACAAAAGTTTGAGGAATAACATGTATATAAACTCACAGAAAGTGCTTAATACAAATTTAAGTGACTGTAAGTTGATATTCTGTCGCCGATAAATGAATAATTTTTTGTTGGAATCGCGTCATGGGGGCCACCATTTTGAGATAAACAAATGACCCCATCGATTCCCATTGTGATTACGCAAACACTTAGACGATGAATACCTTGAAAACAAATAACTAACAATATATTTTAAACATCATTGTTTATTTTTTATTGGGTCATATTTCAAGGTTTGTGATTTTTATATTTGTATTGATCAACGAAACATAGCCTATTTTCGTGCATGGAAAACGTCAACAAATATTCAATAACTCCCAATAACACACGAGCGATGTGATAGATAATTCCATTCCCTATATGGTGAATATATTTATTTCCATTTTGGTTTTCAATTTCATGGTGTTATGGCTCATCAAAAGCAACTACCCTGCCACAGTGGGATACATGGCGATTCGACCCAGGTAGAATCTGCCTCAAAACGATGCTGCCCTGGAAGATTCGGCCCCACATTTCTAGCTGAAAGGTAGCAGTTTACCACAAGCCTACCAGAGTTAAAAATTTGCGCAATCTGGAGATAAGTCCTGCAAATTTAAGTGTGTAACCCATGTTCGTGTATTTAATCCACGGTCGGGGAGAGGTTCCGTATTGACCAAACACCCTCTGTCAGCATCAATTTCGGGGTTGATGCTGCCACAGTGTACCGTCCTATCGGGTGGGGACGTAAAATGGCTGACCTCTGTGCAGGGAGAGACACACCCTGTGCATGCTAAAGATCTATCTGTGGTAGCCTAGAGGGGAGCTGAAGAGATTCATCCCACAACCCCCTGAATTCATTGCATAATCATCAACCTGTTGAAGGCAGCAATTATATGAAGAAAGAAAGAAAGAATGATACTATTTTAGCATTATGTTAAGATGTACGCAGAGATGACGGAACGGCCCCACTGGTTGTTTGAGACATTCTGCTAGGATGAAATGAGCTTTACATGGGGATTCCTGGGTTGAGATGCCGAAGGCACCTCCTGAAGGCCTGAGGAGGGGTTGGTACGGGAGGGGGTGTACCCTCCCGTAGATGGGGGGGGGGGGGGTCTGCACCCCCCCCCCTCTCCCCGGAAAATATTTCATATTTCAGCGCTCTAGGAGCGATTTCCAAGCATTTTTGTTAGCACCTGAGAGCATTTACAGGCACGCCGATCAGCCAAAATTCTCCCTCATTGTTCACGTCAACCATTTTTTTTTTTTTTGTGGGGGGGGGGGGGGGGGGACTAACTTTATCTTGGCCACTGAGCAATAAAAACAGCTAATCATGCTCATCAACAACTGATGTACATAAATAACTCTGCTTATTGACTAATGCTGATGTAATACCTTAACCTACTTGATGTACTGCTAACAAATACTGTGAATATATTTAATGTTGTGGAAAATAGTGCAGTCCCTTTAGTTATGGTGCATATATATATATATATATATATATACAACAGAGTAGCATAATTTGTGTTGTTAACACATCAGATTGTGTGTGTGCATGTGTGGTGTGAGGGTTCAACTTCAGTATGTCAGATGAAAGAGTACAGTTTGGTGTCTTTTCTGTCAGTTATTTATCTGAAGTCAAACTATTATAGATTTTGCAAACTTTCAAATATCTGCCTGCCGAACAACAATTCCATATAAACTCATATTGATATTGTTGTGTTATCAGAGCATTTTCGAACACTATTAGCTAAATATATTAATAAACCCATTTTTTCATCTCAAATTTTGTTCATTATCATTGAAAGTTTTGACACATGGTTGTGTTGTATTTGATTCAGAACATAAACCATATCCTTGTGAGTGAAAATAATGGTATATTTTCAGACACAAGCCTCACAACCACCCTGTTTCAATGGCAAAACAGTTTGCATAATGCTTTTGAGATATATGTTACTTTATATTCTCATTTACTTCAGGTTCCAGGATATCCAGACTGGTACAATATAAAATACTCAAGGGACATCGCTATATACACATACCAGCTGATGAAGGAATATCAGGCAGGTGATCTGAAGATACTTCTCTAATACAGGTAATATATATTGCAATATTAACTGTTACCACACTTGACACATCTCAAAGTATGAAATTTTGAGCAAAGAGTAACTGCATGGCATCCATGTGTGGACTTAGTGATTTTGACAGACACAAAAAGCTGCCGTCCCGACCCAAAAACATGGATTTTTTTTTTCTTTTTTCCAGTTCCCCCCAAAAATGTTGGTTGTAGTTTTAACAGTGCTAGAGCTTTCCTAAAATACGTATATTGGTTAGTTTTCTGGAAAAAAATGCAAAAATTTGTGTTGTCGCTAGATTTAGTCACGTCCCGTCTCTCGATGAATTATTTACCGTAACGCTCAAAACAAATTGATTACTCTCTATATATAATATGACTTTGTTTAATTCTCTTATCAGTATTTTGGGCACTGGTGAAAATTTAAGAAAATTTCTGTTGGACGACACCTTAACAGGCAGCCAAGACTTGACAAGAAATCACGCTAAACAACTAGAAATGTACATGTTGTAGTGTAGTGGGGCAACAGTGGGTTCCCCCAAGGGTAACAAAACTGAAAAGATAATCAGCCTCTCTTTTCCTAGAAATTAACACTCCAATTGCCATCAAGCCCCAATAACGCATCAATGTCTATTTTATAGAAAATGTAGCAAAATTAAAAACTGCAGACGGTTCCGGTAGTCAATGGTAGTCGTTTTTTCGGTATCCCCATTATATCGTTATCCATTCGAGCTTTCTGTTTATTGCGCATCCCTAACACAATCACGTCACTTAAGAGGCCAAAGTTGTATTCGAAATGCCGATTCTGTCAGAATTACCCTGTTAAAAGATTGTTATTGGCGAGCCATTTAACACGTATCAACGAGCGGTTTAAGGGGCTATATAAGTAATGGAATTTTGTTTATTTTGAAAATTCTCACCTCTGATATTCCTTCAATTCAAATGAAATATACAATGAGATGTATAGAACACGAAGCACATGTGTAATCAACTCATAGAGTCGACCGTAGGCACCACTGGTTCATGGAAGTCTGCTGCCGTATTCGCACCAGAACTGATAATTTAATAATAATTCACGAACCCAACTTGTGGCCAAATGTGCTTTACATATCCAAGAACAAAGCTAGGGTATCAAAATTCTTCAAAACACGCCGACAGAGCTGCATAGGGGTAAATTCGAAAGCCTTTGCTTTTGTTTACATGTGACTTTCGATTTCCGGTCGACGTCATCGGACGGAAAAAGCATGTATATATAACGCCGTCTAAAATCAAATAATGAGAAAGATCGCCTTCATACAGTATACTATTATTAGATAGAGATTGCACAGTTGCCATATTCAATGTAAGGTATCATGATACCTGTTGAAATTTCTTAGAATTACGATTTTGTTTTTCAATGGAAATTCGTGGTGTCGAGTGATTTGCGCATATTTGCAGACAGTGTTCTCCTTTTCCAAAATGCAGTCCTATCGCTGCACTCGAAAGTGTTTTGAATGCCTAGCTTTGTTATTGAATATCTGAAGCACATTCGGCCACGAGTTGTTCCTGCGAAATATTATTTTATTATCAGTTCTGGTACGAATACGATAGCAGACTTCCAGGGATCAGTGGTACCTGCCGTCAACTCTATGAGTTGATTACATATGTTTTTCGTGTTTTATACATCACAACCTTCATTGTGATGTACAAGTTGTGTATATTTAATCTGAATTTAAGGAATATGAGAGATGAGAGGTGAGAATTTCAAAATAAACAGAATTCCATTACTTATATAGCCCCTTAACACATTTTTAGGGAACACACACATTTCAGAAAGTTACAACCGAAGGTTGCTTTGTTCGTCTCTTCGAAATGACCGAAGTTTGCTTTACCGCTGACCGAGTGTTGCAATATCAATAATCGGTGCATATCTGTCAGAAAAGCGATCAAACTCTGGAGTAAAATGATAATATTTTACGTAGATTACATTACAGTGACATAAGAATGGTATTTCTATGTAGCAAACCACTTTGATCACGAGTAGTAAGGGAAGGAACTTGGGCGAACTGATTTAACACTGTCCGTAGACATTTTGAGGCCAGAGCTGGAAGGAATTAAGCGAACTGATTTAACTCCGAAAATCTCCATAGACATTTTTACGCGAGAGTTGAAAGGAACTGATCGAACTGATTTAACCCCGAAAATTCCCATAGGCATGTTACACCAGAGCTGGAAGGAGCTAACCGAACTGATTTAACGCGGCAAATTCCCATAGACATTTTTACACCAGAGCTGGAAGGAGCTGAGCGAATTGATTTAACACTGAAAATTCCCATAGACATTTTTACACCAGAGCTGGAAGGAGCTGACCGAACATTATTTAACACTGAAAATTCCCAGACATTTTTACACCAGAGCTGGAAGGAGCTGGGCGGACTGATTTAACACTGAAAATTCCCAAGGACATTTTTACACCAGACCTGGAAGGAGCTGAGCGAACTGATGTAACACTGGAAATTCCCATAGACATTTTTACACCAGAGCTAAGAGGAACTGAGCGAACTGATTTAACACTGAAAATTCCCATAGACATTTTTACACCAGAGTGCCATGAATTTGGGGTATTGTTGGAATGTTGGGCTGGAAGGAGCTGACCGAACATTATTTAACACTGAAAATTCCCAGACATTTTTACACCAGAGCTGGAAGGAGCTGGGCGGACTGATTTAACACTGAAAATTCCCAAGGACATTTTTACACCAGAACTGATTTAACATTGAAAATTCCCATAGACATTTTTACACCAGGGCTGGAAGGAGCTGACCGAACTGATTTAACACTGAAAATTCCCATAGACATTTTACACCAGGGCTGGAAGGAGCTGACCGAACTGCTTTAACACTGAAAATTCCCGTAGACATTTTTACACCAGGGCTGGAAGGAGCTGACCGAACTGATTTAACACTGAAAATTCCTATAAACATTTTACACCAGAGCTGGAAGGAGCTAACCGAACTGACTGAACACTGAAAATTACCATAGACATTTTTACACCAGAGCTGGAAGGAGATGACCGAACTGATTGAACACTGAAAATTACCATAGACATTTTTACACCAGAGCTAAGAGGAACTGAGCGAACTGATTTAACACTGAAAATTCCCATAGACATTTTTACACCAGAGGGCCATGAATTTGGGGTATTGTTGGAATGTTTTATTCAATAATAATTATTATAATTCAAAAACGAATGTTGCAATTGCAACATTTTATTCCATACTGTTTTTAGGATATCTTGTTTCTAATTCCCATAGACACTTTTACGCCAGAGTGCCATCGGCCGATGGCACTGTGGCGTAAAAATGTCTTTGGGAATTTTCAGTGTAATTTCAGTTCGCTCATTTCCTTCCAGCTCTGGCGTCAAAATGTCTATGGGAATTTTCAGCGTTAAATCAGTTCGTCCAATTCCTTCTAGGTCTGGATTTTCGCTGGCGAATAAATGTCTTTGGGAATTTCAGTGTTAAATGAGTTCGCCCAAGTGCCTTCCCTTCCAACTGTCACGGTCGTTCTGTCGTTATCATGGTGTAATTGGAAGTTATGCTGAAACAAGTGCACTATCGACATACAGTACGCCTTAGTACACGGCGCCACCGTACCCCCACGTAGGCATTCGGGATTAAACGCCTTGCCCAAGGACACGACGCAGTACGCCTTAGTACACGGCGCCACCGTACCCCCACGTAGGCATTCGGGATTAAACGCCTTGCCCAAGGACACGACGCGGTTACCCCTATCGGGGTCGAACCCTGGGCCTTTCGGTTTGAAGTCCAATAACCACTGAGTCACCGTGCCCCCGTCGATTTACTAGTTGCTTCAGTTACACCATACGGCTCATCTCAGGCCTGCCTGTTCTTGCGCGCCAAAACCACCAGCAGTAGTACATGTCAAATATTTCCTATGCCACAAACCTACCGGTGCTCTACGCCCATGTAGGGGGGGGGGGGGGGGGGTGACGTATAAATTATTAGATACCGGTATATCATACTGTTGATAATTTTGGAGCAGGAAAACAAGTATTCCTCAAACGCAAATGAGGTACGTAAAAATGCACGGTCGAAATAGTGTACGTCAATAAGAAAGCACCGTGTCTATGAGTGTCTTTTGGATATATGCCGCGCCTGTTATTGCACGGGCTGTCAGACGTCACAAGCTAACTCACCAGTCGTACTTTGTAAGGAATCCGATGCTGTTACACTCTAAAATCAGTTGGGTTAGAAATCAACTAGGAACAGTGAATATGAACCCAATTGGGTTCATATTCTCTCAACCCATTTGGTTTAGGGTAATTTTCAACTCAACTGATTTTAACCCTTTGATACTTTTGTACGTGTTATTACGTAGGAAATCAAATAGCACGTTGATATGTTGTGGTCATTTGTTTTGTTATTATTTTTCGATTTTTTAAAGTTTTAACCTCAAATTCCAATTTTCTCCCGAATAGTGCTCAGTGATAACCGATGACCAAATGTTATCGCAGCTTAAATACTAATATAATCCTGCTGTCAAGACTTCTTAACTGGTTGAGTGCTAGAAGCCACTACCAGGGCTTTCAAAAAATTAGGATACCAGAGCAAAAGCCAACAACCTCCTTGCTAATATTTCATATTCAGTCAAACACAAATAATATTTTGTTTATATAAATTTGTTTTATTACAAATTATTGGAGAGTGCATTTGGGCACTCTCCAATAATTTGTAATAAAACAAGTTTTGATTAACAAATTCAGATGACCAAAAATAATCTAGACCTCAACCAGATAATAACTAATGTGGAAAATATCTTGTTATTTGTACTTTCCGACGTTTGACGTCGCATTTTGAAAAACGTTGAAGAAAGTGAATTCCAAGTGACGTTTGAATGTCAGGATATTTAAAATCTCAAAGGTTCATTTAAAGCTTATGGACTGTTTGTTTTCCCACTTTCGCGAAGTTTGCGCGCTGACTACCGTTCGTGAAATGTGATGTCCGTTTACTCCCAAAAATATCCCCTAGTAAAAGATATTCCAATCAACGTGTGATGAAGTCGCCTTGTAAACGTCAGAATATTTGAACAATAGGTGGAACTACGCGGCGTAATCATAAAATTACTGTTCTGGTAAGTCTTTTTTCTTAATGGTAATGCCATCAAAATTTCGAATCACTTCTCGATTGTGCAGCATTTTGTGGGTTGATTCAAAGGAAATGCATGTCTATGATATTGTCACAACAGGATGGGACAGATATGTGAGATTTATGATCACTTAGACCTCGGGCGTACTCGGAGAGAACAGCCGGGCTTTTGAGCGAACATACGTCTCTCCACATCGCGATGTTGTGGTTGTGTTGGGGCAGATTCGTCATCTCAAGGTGTCTGTGACTTGATATTTAAAAATATAACCGACGGGTATCATCTGAAAATAATTTAATGAAAATAAAACTCTATTATGTACTCACATTTATCATATGACTCGTCCGTTTTGTTCACTTTAAAACATTTGATATTTTGTTTTCATTTTAATCAGTGATAAATAAAGCCTTCCGTCAATTTCATTGGTCAATTTCAAAACTAGACAATTTGATTGGCTGAACAAAATATAACTGGGCCACATTTTCATAATTTGCATAATTAGAGTTGGGAGCTTTCATTGGTCAATTTCAAAACTGGACAATTTGATTGGCTAAACAAAATACACCTGGGTGACATTTGCATAATTTCAGTAGGGAGAATTTACGTTATCTGTCCTATTTAGGGTGGGTTATATTGTATTAATCTTTTACCTACAAGAAAAACGCCATTCATTTTTTTTTATATTTTCACTTTTTGCTTCCAAAACATAGGTTATGACCCCTCATTGGAACGAGCTAGACGAGCTCGTTCCAATGAGGGGTCATAACCTATGTTTTGGAAGCAAAAAAATGAAAATTGTTTAGTTATACGAGGATGTTTTTTCCAAGTGCCGTCTCCAACACAAGTTAGGTGTTGGGTTAAAAAGTCATATTAAGTGGCTAATTTGTACGTGTGTGTGTCGTATGATAAATAGAATGTGCAATGAGTGTTTTTCTCATATAATATTTCTGAAACTCGTTCGAATTTTCCGTTTGGACTCGCCAGATGCTCGCCAAAACGGAAAATTCTTAGACTCGTTTCATAAATATTATATGAAAAAACCACTCATTCCATATCTTCTACGTACGCATCAAGAACACTACATGAAAATATATATACTACACAAAACAAATCACAGATGAATTTAGCCTCACCCCGAAAGTTCGAGCTCTTTCCGGGGTACCCCGCGTTCAATGCTGTTGCCTGGTTGTCTCGTGTTGTTCCTCAGCTCCCGGTGGTCCTCTCGCTTCCCATGCAATTGTACACATAACGTATAGTTTATTTATAGTCGCTTCCACCTTTAAGTACGCTCAGATTGTCCGTCAACTCCTCTAACCAACTCATTCTATCTTACTTTACATGTGTGATAATATATTGTCACTCCACTTTACAGTTTGGTATCACCAAAACCACTCTCCGTCTACCGTTTACATCAATAATGCCAATACACGCGGTTTGCCTGGCTTCTACTAAGCTCACCCCGAGCTCCTAGTTTAAGTCAAGTGTTCGAGCTCTCGATAGCTCCAATTAAGTCAACTGTTCGAGCTCTCGATAGCTCCCTCCAATTAAGTAAAATGTTCGAGCACTCGATAGCTCCCTCCAACTAACTTTATTTCACGTTATACGTTAACCCTTTACCCGACGCAGACGATATCAAACTTTATTATTTTAAATATCATTTTTTTAAATTTTTCAAACAATTCCAACAAAACCATATCATGTGACGAGGGGTCACACGATATGGTTTTGTTGGAATTTTTTGAAAAAAATAATATTTTTTCAACTGCAGAATTTGCATATTACGCGGCGGATGCGGACGATTCGTTAGGTAAAGGGTTAAACTCCGCTTATGTCTCTCAAACCCCTCCCGCGCCACTTAGCTTAATAACTTCTCACCTCTTCTAAACTATATGTTGGACCCGTAGTCCCACAACTCATTAGCACGGCCAAAAACAGCCACCGGTCTGGAGTTCGAACCTTACGATCAACACTGGCTTTTCCAAAACTTGCTACTTCTTTTTATATTGTCAAGGAATACCCCGGGAGAATCTGAGCGGAATCTCTTTGAAGACTTTGGCATTGATTTATGGACACCTTTGACTCTATTGAGTTCGCGGGCAGCGAGACAGCGCCATGCTGTGTTAGAGTGCTTTCTCAGTGAGGTTGATTACCTTTGCTCGTTTGCCTATCTGCGGGGTAAAAATAATTACATGTTCACCTGTTTTCATGGATAATGCTGATGTTCGATTAATGCAGAGATTAACAACTGGCTTCTGCCAACCACGGATCAACGAATAATTTATTTTACATAATATACATGCTACCATTTCGTGTCGGTCTTAACAGATATTTTTTGTTTCAACCGTCTGAAAATATGATACGATCAACTGGAATAGTTCAAACGTGTGAACTAAATAGAGAGTAATAGCTTGACTGGACTGGTTACGTAAAATAAGAGGTGAGGGACGTTGTACAAACATGAGTGTGCGAATGCGCACGAGTGTTTTACAATATAGTCCTTCGCCTCGAATGAATTATTTCACGTAACCAGTCCAGTCAAGCGATTACTCTGTTTATTACTTTTCATTATTAACGATAATTATATTATTTAACCCTATACCTAACGTAACTGCCAAAACCGGTCAGCGCTATTCTCAAAAATCACCAATTAATTTTTCATTATTTTTTCATTTTTTGTCTTTAAAACATAGGTTATGGCTCCTCATTGGAACGAGCTCGTTCCAATGAGGGGTCATAACCTATGTTTTTGAGACAAAAAATTTAAAAAATAGTTATTTAAGAATTTTTTTTTTTTGCAAGTGTCGTCTGCTTTTCATGTTAGGTAAAGGGTTAAAAAAAAAAAACCCAGTGAAGTCCTCATTACACCCACGGCAGAGCGTCTTCCACCCACGGCAAAGCGTCTTCGTTTGCGCACACGGATACATGGCCCAATTGTTGAACGCATAATGCACTTGTTAAGTTATCGTTTATAATCAAACCGGGTAATCCCAGTAAATTACACTTTGGAAAGTAATAAACAATGAATTATTAAGGCGCTAGAATGTTTCTAGGTCATAACAGCGTCACATTAATTACATTATGCGTCAGGTGACTTGAGGGCTAGGGCACAAACAGACTCAGTTCATATAACGATAGGATAATTCTGAGTTATACTTACTCTTTAGAACACTGACATTCGCGGTCGCGATTTGTAAATCTGTTGATATACAGGCGTACGTTCCTGTATCTTTAACGGAGGCTTGCCTTTTCTTCAAAGTACTCTCTGCTCGTCTGTCCGCCACAAACAATGCTGTAGATATAGAAACACCTTTTGCAGAACCGCGAATTGGAATGCCGGATCTGGACCAGTCGATGTGCTCGGGCGCCTTGTCTCTTCCTGTTACGTTACAAACTAAGGTTATTGTCCCCCCTTCCTCAACAAACTGAGCTCTGGATATTTCAATATCTGAAACAAATTATTATCACGTACTAATTATTACACTATAATTATAAACATGTATTTTTTCGATGACGTTATATTAGTATTATGACCACTTTAGCAGACTTTCTCTAGGTTTCGCTCTAAAGTTTCGCACTATTGCACAGGAGTAAAATTCTATACATAGGGCACATGTTGAAACTAATGCCATGTGAACTGGAGATATATTTTTAGTATCAGATATATGATTGCATTAGGCTATTTACTGGACAAGAGAATTTGATGTTTTGGTCACAGAGTCTGAGTCAGATGTATAGGAATAAATTGCCAGATGAATTATGCAGTGGCGTAGCGGAAAATCTTGTGCCCCCCCCCCCCCCCACCCCCCGTGAGATAGAGACGGGGGCCCTTTCATAATGGTGGTTGCCTTTAAAACGGGTGAAAATTTAGTGTTGTTTTACCGTGCACAGCACACAGGATTTCACGTAGTACATACGCCATAAATTAAATGAAGGTATAGCCTATAGGATCGATTCTAAAAGTACAACTCTGTGGATTTTTTCATCACATGTTTTAACTTTCACCCCCACCACCCAACGATATATACATGCACGCCCAACATGTGTGACTTGAGAGGCACCATGTATGTATTTTGTTCATTTCTCACCCCTATCAGGTACAATGATGTAGCGTTCACTTAACCCTTTACCTAACCTGAAAAGCAGACTTGCAAAAATAATTCTTGACTAACTAATTTTTTTCATTTTTTGTCTCAAAAACATAGGTTATGACCCCTCGTTGGAACGAGCTCGTTCCAACGAGGGGACATAACCTATGTTTTTGAGACAAAAAATGAAAAAAATAATGAAAATTAATTGGCGATTTTTTAGAATAGCGCTGGCCGGTTTTGGCCGTTACGTTAGGTAAAGGGTTAAAAGAATAATACACAGACTACAAAGAGTACGTCGTGTGGAAGTGAGAGTTTGAAATTAAGTGTATTTGGTACACAGTCTCGCTCTCTCTCTCTCTTTCCCTCTTTCTTCCAGCGTTGGGACGTCCTTCAAGACGGGGGCCCTCCTTCTAGCCCCCACCCCCCCCCCCCCCCCCGCAATGCCACTGGAATTATGGTAAACGGTTGCTTAAAAAATTGTCTATTTCTTAAAATATCATCTTTATACGGAGTTGTTACCAGGCATGAAACTAAACCAACGAGACGGAAACATACAATTTGTTTCCACATTTTAGAAACAAAGGGTTATATGCTCCAGGGTTAGGTGAGTGGGGGTAGTGGGAAAATTCTACTTTTAAGGCTGTGAGAATGGCTGGTATCAGCATTTATATCCAATTTTTGCAGGTTGAAGTCTTGCATTTTACGATAAATTAGTTCACCCACATTCAGACTGTTTATTTCTAATTAGTCAGATAGAGTTATATGTTTTTAGTGGGTTTGAGAAATGTAATACATGGTATGGGTTAGATAACTTAAGTTAAAGAATATTCGCATTTCAAGACAGTGTATGGCAAGTCATTTTTGGAAATGCCTGGAAAACTGTGGTGCGGAACCCTAGTATATTAACGGAGTTTAGTTGGGCGAATTAACAACCAGCCGCCCGCTTCTGGTCAAGGTAATAATAGTAATACAGTGGAGCCCACTTAACTGGATATCTCTTAATTGTATATCCCTGTTAATTGAATATAATTTTCAAACACAAAACCATTTACCATACCTTCGGTACAAATTTTGATCTGTTAATTGCATATGGGTTGTAGAGTAAACTCCTGTTAATTGTATATAAATTTTTGTAATATGGTGAAAAAATTACTGTGACACACACCAAATTCCCCTTATTTATCAACCTTTTTGGCCTCACTACATCCAATACAGGCATTTATTCTATTATATCTTGTTTGACAGAGCTCTATGAGCTCTGTCAAACAAGATATAATAGAATAAATGCTCAGCTTACCTCCAGAACACAGGAAACTGACCAAATCCCTGTTAGTTGTATACTCCTGTTAGTTGAATAATTTTCACTGGCAAAAGGGATATTCAGTTAAGAGGATTCTACTGTAACATGATTTTGCCGGACGTCCCGGTTTATGAACGGCCCTTGGGGGCTGAATAACAGCTCCCTGGTTTATTAACGGCCCTCGACTTCATCTCAGGCCGGT
This sequence comes from Pictodentalium vernedei, assembly GCA_031216915.1. NCBI lineage: Eukaryota > Metazoa > Mollusca > Scaphopoda > Dentaliida > Dentaliidae > Pictodentalium > Pictodentalium vernedei. The sequence continues at coordinate 491,836,138 of CM062293.1, forward strand.
AATACACCCTCGGGTTGTTACTCATTCCCCCGGGCTGTTAATAAGCCGTAACGCCCTCCAATATTATTTATTTATTTATTTATTTATTGATGTTTAAGGTCACATATTTATGCACAATGACTAATCATATCATAACCGTGACAGTTTTACGGGTGTAGGAAGCCGGAGTACCCGGAGAGAACCACCGAGCAACGACGAGCAACTGCCAGCTCCCCAACATCGTAACTCCGCACTGCAGCACAGCTAGGGTTAGATTGGTTGAAGACATGCGCACCATCGACGTGCAGTACGCCTTAGTCCACGGCGTCATCGTGCCCCCCACGCGGGCAATGGAGATGAAGTGTCTTGCCCAAGGACACAACGCGGTTGCCGCAGGTGGGATTCGAACCGAGGACCTCTCGGCTTGCAGCCTGCACCTCTACCTACCGAGCCACCGCGCTCCCAACGCCCTCCAAATTCATGTTATCGTTATAGTGACTTAGTACACTATCAGACGTTCACAAAGGGTTTAAAACTTCATGAAGTATAATGAGATAATAACAACGTGATGATGGGCTCGATTCCCTATCCGTCACGTGACACCCTAATTAGAAATTGGAATAATACAGCGAGTAAATATTTCATCATTATTATTATGGTTAACCCTTTACCTAACCTGAAAAGCAGACGACACTTGCAAAATTAATTCTTGAATAACTAATTTTTTTCATTTTTTGTCTCAAAAACATAGATTATGACCCCTCGTTGGAACGAGCTCGACGAGCTCGTTCCAACGAGGGGTCATAACCTATGTTTTTGAGACAAAAAATGAAAAAAATAATGAAAATTAATTGGCGATTTTTGAGAATGGCGCTGGCCGGTTTTGGCCGTTACGTTAGGTAAAGGGTTAATATATTGGAACATGATCCAATCTTGAATGGCTCCGTTTGTGGTCATGTTACGATCTAACCAAGACTGCACAGTACAGTCGGCGAGGACTGGTCGCAATCCAGGCGTGGGCAGTGATGTCCACGCATGCGTTTACCAGGCAATAAAAATCATCAGCAGCAAAATTTTAATTAATGAAGCACTCCGTACTGCTTCATCAATTAATAGTTTTTTTGATTATTTCTATTATTAGTGTTTGGAATCTAATATCATTGCGTCCGTGGAAATATTATCCACCCGTGGAAAGTGATCAATCCACGGCGGCCGTTGTGTAGTACGCTACTAAAGATCTGATTACGACCCTGTCCTTCAAGTTATATCAAGGAATCCCATTTCACGGATTCGGATAAGAATCCCACTTACAGAATCGCTTTTTGTGAATCACTTTTTGGAAAACGTCTGTGGCTATGGAATCCCTTTTTTCAGAATTTCGGAAATGAGTCGATGAGTCGTATGTGGAGTCACTCGAACGAGCAATTCCTCAAAAGCTCATTTGTTCGATGGGATTCGAGTCGTTCGAGCAGTATGTGGAGTCAAAGTTCATTTGCTCGATGGGCTTCGAGTCGTTCGAGCAATTGCTCATGGAGCAATTACTCTCTTGGCTCTTTGGCTTATTAGAGAAAAACACCCTTTTCAAGGTATCCTACTTAAAGAATCCCTTTTCTTTTAAAAAAACGTCTGGCCTTCGACACCCCTTTTTTTTCTGAAATGAGTCGAAGAGTCGTATTTGCGAGTCACTCGAACGAGCAATTATTCGATAACTCATTAGCTCGATAGACTTCGAGTCGTTCGACCAGTATGTGGAGTCACTCGATTGAGCAATTGCTCTAAAGCTCATTTGCTCGATGGGCTTCGAGTCATTCGAGCAATTGCTCATGGAGCAATTAATCTCTTGGCTCTTTAGCTTATTAGGGAAAATCACCCGTTTCAAGGTATCCTACTTACAGAATCCCTTTTCTTTAAAAAAACTTCTGGCCTTCGGCACCCCTTTTTCTGAAATTAGTCGAAGAGTCGTATGTGCGAGTCACTCGAACGAGCAATTACTCGATAGCTCATTTGCTCGATGGACTTCGAGTTGTTGGAGCAATCACTTACCATAACTACTCGATAGATTCTTGGCTTCAGGAATCATGTAGGCTTTTGTTGTACGCAAGGGAGATAACTCTGCATACAGGTTATGGGAAACCAAGCACTGGTGATTGTAAGACTTGGACGATCGAACCGGAGATAGTTATGACTGGGCAGACTATTACCGTTAGAGTGGAATCTGTAATAGGCATAAAAATGGAACTGTAGGAAACAATACTCCCGTTAAATAAAACACCCCAGGAGATATCTCTGTACTATAGCATTACGTGCTATTCTTATATGCCCCAAATGGGGTTTCATATCAAATAAAAGTGCATGTTGGTAATTTGGAGGGATTATCGAGTTGTTTGTGGTAATTAGATATGCTCCCATTGGATCGAAACCCCTGCTGTTGGGGAATAAGCCCCAAATAGGGGTTTTACCAAGTCCGTTTCGGTAGTTTGGGGTGGATTTGGGTGATTTGGAGAGATTGTCGGGTTTATTTGTGGTAATTCTACGAGGGTTTGGGGAAAATCCGAGCCAGAAAATTACTTTTGTCCAATCGAACTCTCTCCGGGGTCCCTCGGTACCATAGCACTACGTGCTAAGCCGATGAAATGGGGAATCCCTATCAAAGAAAGTCGTTTTAGGTGATTTGGAGGAATTATCGGGTTGTTTGTGGTAATTATACGAATCGGGAAATTACTCCGTACCCTCCGAACATACCCTTGTCTTATTAGAAACCTCTGGGTAACATAGCAACCACGCGCTACCATAGAAACCAAGGTGACGGTCTGCAGTATACAAAACGGCTGAAGGAAACACGTAACACCCTAACAACACGCGCTGCGCCTGCGTACTAGAACCACGTATCACCATGGGGACGACGCCACAAGATGACCGCTCACGCGGGCTACCATGACAACCAAACATGAAGTCACTTGGTCACGTGACATGACGTCACTTCCTAGGTCCCCCACTAGGTCCCCTAATGAGGCCCGATCTCCACATCTACTACTAACGTGTTTTCTTAAAATGTTTTCCCCTCGCAACCTGTGACCTTGCATAGATTAAGAGCCAAGATGGCAGTTTCGAAAAAGGCTCATTCTAATAAAGAAAATTGTCAGCCATATCGTCCCCCGAGTTCCAATGTGTTCTATGTGCCAGTAGGCACATAGAACACATTGGAACTCAGTGGACGATATGTGTATTATTTCCTTCACTTAATCTAGATGGTGTGGCGATATTTATGTTTGCACTCAAACCATGCTAACTATATAAATAAACTTCATTCAGATCACATTCCTGGGTCATATCTCAACATTTCTGGACTTGAGCCGTTTTCAAGATAATGATACTTGTACTGAGTAAAATCATTTATTTATTTATTTATTTGTGTTTAAGGTCACATATTTCTGCACAATGGCTACTCGTGACCACGACAGTTTTACGGGTAGAGGAAGCCGGATTACCCGGAGAGAACCACCGATCAACGGGAAGCAACTGTCAGCTCCCCAAAATACTAACTCCACACAATCAGGTTTAGCATTGGATGAAGACAAGTGCACAATCAACGTGCAGTACGCCTTAGTACACAACGCCACCGTCCCCACGTGGGCAATGGGGGTGAAGTGTCTTGCCCAAGGTCACAACGCGGTTGCCTCAGGTGGAATTCGAATCGAGGATCTCTCGGCTGGCAGCCTGCTCCTCTACCCCTACTTCTGAGTAAAATACTGTCGTAGAATACATTATTGATTGAAATGATGTACCATACTTTCTTGGAAAGAATATTCTATAAAAGTGAATTTATTAAATATTTAAATTGTTAAAATCAATACTATAGTTCTCGAGATATGTTATTTTCTGTATAGATTGAAAATAAACTAAATAGACAATAGTTTTTATCCTCTCGTGGGCGCGCGAACCATTTCACTCGGCAAACGCCTCGCGAAATAATCCCCAGCGCGTCTCACTCTAGGATTAAAAACCGTACTTGAATCCGAGCAGTGAACTTTTGTATTCATTTTATTTTCACCTTATTTGTTTTCCAAAAACAACCCTTTAAAAGTGATTCCGTGGTTACTTGCAAAGCATCCCCCACTCATACCCAACAATATTGATTAAAATAATATTTTACGCGAAAATTATCTCCCTTGAGATTACTGAACTTGCGAGACGAAATCCAATTAAGAAGGCAGTGAATGTGGGTGGTGAGGTGCGAAATTTCTGAGACTTGATGTACGTGAATGAATGACAATGAGGTGAGAAATTGCGACACCAATTAAAGCAATTACTATGTAATTTCTCATCCATCTCTGCGTTTTTGTACAGTCCGAGAATGTGTTTTCATAGCAATTTGGAAGTTTTAATTCATCAGAGGAAAAAAATTGGAAAACCACATCTGACAGACTTTTAGATTATTAAAAAGAACAATGTCTGTATTTTATGCAACGATGCGCACATTGTTCATACAATGAATATAAAAAAAGTTATAGATCACCAAAAGGGTCTGAAAAGGCAGTTTTCTATTTTTTTTAAATGGAATGGGAACAATAGTCCAATGTTCAAATTGATTGAGAAAAAAGTGTATCACGATAGCTTTTGTTTGCTTATACTACGCCACAGAAAAAGAACTGTAGTTTGTGAAATGATGCGCACATCGATGATAAAAATATACGAATATTAAAAAAATAAGTTATTATATGAAGTTCCCATCTCTCTCAGTGTTAAATGCCTGAACAGCTTTACCAAATTAAGGGGAGGTAATGTTGAAGAGAATCACATCAAGGGAAACATTTTCTTGGCCATGGCCCCACAAATAGTCCATCATCGCTTAGACTATTTTCGGCGAGTGACAGTGAGAATACGATTTATTTTGGGTGAATAAAAATAAATGAAAATAAAATAAAAAACACCACAAACTGGAATTAATTATACGTTTTGCCCCGTGTTCTATTTGGTATTTTATGTTTCCATTATACATTCCCCTTGACTGCATCAAAATTCTTTTCTGGTTTTCTCCATATGTTCAGGGATGTGGCGACATGGGTGTGTGTGTTTGTGGGGGGGGGGGGGGGGGAGGGGGGGGCTCACACCCCAGCTAGGAGTATTTCTTTTCAATAGTTGGAAATTCCGAGGTAAAAAATCAAATGGTTGAAAATTCAATAAATTAACATTGTTCATGAAAAATATTAAAGTTCCAACTAATGATGAAAAATTTTTATCTTTTATTTCCAACTGGAGACTTGAGTTTCAAATTTCCTACTCTAAAATTGACATGGCCTCAAAATTTCGACTCTAACATCAATCCGATAAATTTTCTGATCCAGACACATTATAAATGATGCTTTTTCCGTTTCAGGACTAGTGAAAATTTTCATAAACCTTCTAGCAACGCAGACGATTTCAAAATTTATTATTTTAAATATCATTTTTTTAAATTTTTTTTAAAATTTTTGAAAATTTTTTTTAAAAAAAACCATATCATGTGACCCCTCGTTGGAACGAGCTCGTTCCAACGAGGGGTCACATGATATGGTTTTGTTGAAATTTTTCGAAAAATAATATTTTTTCAGCAACTGTATTTGTATATTATGCGGGTGGATGTGGGCGATTCGTTGGGTAAAGGGTTAAAAGATATCACCCAGCGCTGCAGTGCAACCACCTATCGAAACCACTCAGAGTTGGAATTTACACCGGTGGCACCCCCAGCTGAAACCCTCTAGCCACATCCCTGCGTATGTTACTCAGATTCTCAAATATCGGAGGGGGAAATGGGGCACCTGAGTTGCTAACATCGTTTCTTTATTTTAATTTAGTCTTCATGTCACAATTTTTATTCATGAAATCTAGATCCACTGGTGTATTTGCTGAAACCTGATCGAGTCGCGAGCAGACTACTTTAGCAGTTACATACTTACGTTGGGTGGATGACACAGAACGTTCTGAAATAGACAAAATAATAAATGTGTGAACAACCTTCCTTGCTAATTGTTTCATTGTCGGTAGAATTCTTCTCTGTCTCTATGGAAAATTTCCTCCAATGATGGAGCACTCAGAGACACAAGTGAAGGGAACAAGAGGAGACCTATGTGCATTGGCAGATCTAGTTTGAAAATTCAGTGTCGATTCATCGAAGTGGGAGAAGAGAGAGTTCAGCTATCCGAACGTCGCTGCTTCCCCGAGGGGGAAGCCGGGAAGTAGTAGACATGATGTGGTATTGACGCATTTTAACCTTTGTACTTTATACGCACACATCGGAAAAGTAGGTAGGGTATCGGCGCACACTTTTATCCATGTCTACAGTTAAAACTAGAAGTCCTGTCATGAAATGTGCACAAATAGCACGTCCATCTGCGCGTAAATCTACGTGTTATGATCATTGTAAGGCTATCAAATTCAGTACATATGATATGGCCTGTGCACAAGCAATGTTTCAGCCAATGGACCTCCGGGTAACCCGGAAGTCCATTTGAAGAAACATTACCTGTTTGCTATGAGTAACCAGGAGAACCTGTCGCCGTGCTTTGGATGCCATTCGATATGACAATTGGGCACAATTCCTACGCGCAAGCCTAGATATGCACACAGTTCATGACAGGACTTCTAGTTTTAACTTTTTAACGCACTTTTACCTTCAAGGTGTACATTTAACCCTTTACCTAACATGAACAAGCAAACGACACTCGCCAAAAAAATTCTTGAATAACTACTTTTTTCAAAAATATAGGTTATGACCCCTCGTTGGAAGCCCGACGAGCTCGTTCCAACGAGGGGTCATAATCTATGTTTTTGAGACAAAAAATTAAAAAATATTGAAAATTAATTGGCGATTTTTGAGAATAGCGCTGGCCGGTTTTGGCCGTTCTGTTGGGTAAAGGGTTAAGGTATGCCTTCCAGGCATCAGATAATAGAAACAAGTGAAGTTCACGGGACTAAACTTGTACATTAAGCACACATCATGGAATGCATGACTCCATAAATGTACTTATCTGAGTGCAAGTTCACTGGAATAAACTTGTACCTAAATGAGTGCAAGTTCACTGGAATACACCTGTATCAAAATGAGTGCAAGTTCATGGAATAAACTTGTACCAAAATGAGTGCAAGTGGAATAAACTTTTGTCTAAATGAGTGCAAGTTGACGGGAATAAACCTGTACCTAAATGAGTGCAAGTTCACTGGAATACACCTGTACCTAAATGAGATTAGTGAAGGCTGTCACTATAGGGACAAGCATTTAACACTGAATTCGCTATACCCCAATGTTGATACTATAGGGACAAAATTGACATAGGATTCTCCATAGGGTTTTGTCCCTATAGTGTAATTTTTGTCCATTTTGTGTCATTTTTGGAGGCAGGAAAAAGATTTGAACGTTGGGGTGTGGGGAATTCAGTGTTAAATGCTTGTCCCTATAGTGACAGTCATGGGGTAAAAATCCCTTCCAATCACTAAGTCCCTCGAGTGTCAGTATTGGGGTATGGGGAATTCAGTGATAAATGCTTGTCCCTGTAGTGACAGTCATGGGGTAGGTTGTTCCATTCATTTTATACTAATAAGATGTTCTGCTTAAAAAAAACCCTGCTACCTAGTATACATTGCCCGACTGGTACAGTTTTCTATTTATTACTGGAACAGTTTTATCACCACCACACAACATAAAATAACACTGTCAGATTTAGCGTGAATCAGTGTTTTTTTTACATTTTTAGGGAAGGAAGTGATCGTTCCAATATCATTTCTCCACAGACAACTTCTATTTTTTCAAATGTGCAAATGTCTTATAATGCGAGATGACTCAGATGAAAGTGTGTCTGACACTCGATTAGTAAGAAAAATAACACTTCCTCACTCTGACAAAAATTCCTCTCATGTTTTTCCACATTACAGCTTTATATATTTTACAAATAGCAAGAACACAGATAAACATGTTCCATTCAGATACATTTTTTCAAACACGTGTTCCACACATGTTGTAAATTTTCAATAACTCACTGGATGCAACTTTGGAGAAACATTCGCATTCTGTTACATTTAATAACATCGTATTTCTAAACTGTTTAGTGATCTCAACAAAATAGCACTAGATATTACAGTGGGGTAAACACCTGGAGAAAAATTTCATTGATTTGAACAGATGTGGCGAAACGTTAGAAAATATTTCATTCACTGTATGAATGAGATATGTTTTGTGGTGTAAAATGTGATTTTTTCTTCATTGTGGCGCCAAAATAGAATAAATATCGCTTTCCTCTACCCAAACTGAAAAACGCAAATTCTCTTAACTTTTAAGCTTGTATTGAATTTGTAACAGATGTTTTTAAAGAAAATATAATTTTCTTCAAAAACATCTGTTACAAATTCAGAAAAAGGCACAATTCTGAGATATCATTCTGAAAACTAACAAATCTTAACCACATTGAAACAATTACCAACAACTTGTCTTTCAATGTGCCGAATAAAACATTTATCCTGATATTACAGAGAGAGGATAATTTATATTGAAATATTAGTTGTTTTTTTTGTCAAAAGATTTCCGCTATGGCTGGTACAGCAGCAGGGGGTGTTTACCACTGATATTAAAAAAAGACCTACCAGAACACCATTTTCACATTTCAGATTTTTTATTCCATGAATATTTACAAAAGTGTAATTCTCACTGTTCATAATGTTCAATGTTTCTTGGCAAGTTTTCCTATTTTAGAAGTCCTGTCTTTAGCTTTTCATTTTCTTGTAACTTTCTTTGGTGCTTCCTCTTTCTCTGGAAATAATACTTCTAATTCATTATCAGTTTCCATTTTTGTTTCTGTGGGTATATCCAAATCATATAATAATGTATCATCTCTGTCATTAAACTCCGGTAGCACAGTTTCTGTTAAGTCAACTTTCTTATCTGTAAAGTTTGTTTTTTGTTTGTGTAGAGTTGACAGTGGTATCATGCTCATCCCCATAGAGTGGTTGTCGATGTATTTTACATCAGGTGGTGGGGGAAAGTTGAAACCTGTAATCGGTAATCCATCTGCATGCTCTATCTGTTCTGACCATGGATAAACTTTAGTCTGTTGAGGTTGAACAACAGCTGGTGAAAATGTTTTCAAACAACATTCAGAAAATGTTTCAAACCAATTTCTGAAAAGTTAAACAATTTGGTTTGAAAACATTTTTCTGAATTTTTTTTTTCCTGAATAAGAAAATAATTTCAGCGAGAGTATAAATAGGCGGGGCTCACAGTTTGGGGCACACATGCTTTGGAGTTAACAAGACTGAAACACGTGATTTTGATCTCCTCTGGTGATTAAACAAGATGAAGCGGTCATTAGTGGACTACAGTGATTCAGATGATAGCGATACAGAAGATGTTGTAAGCAGCAAGAAACAGAGGTTGACTGAATATGCTTAGAATACAAATTCTGTACATTCCATACGGAAATTGTATTCTATTCACCCAGAGTTATTGTGCCAATCCAGAAAATTTCACTCAGAATCCCACATGCGTGAAGTGACTTTGAATCAATTTGATGTCAACAATCCATTTGAGTTTCTAAGTAAAATGTTTGATTAATTGATGGATGATGTGAAGAAGGAATGTGGTATTCAAGAAAACCACCCCATGAGGATATCCATCCACATCCAGGGCTTGAGGTAGGTATTTTTATTCCTTTTACAAAGGCCATGGGGGTGAATGGTAAAACAGTATTAGATGAAATTGAAAAGGTTATTCAATCAAATGAGAAATTTACTATCCATGATGGTAAATTATCTTTAGAAATAACACACACTTCACTACCACAAGGGTTGGGCGAAATGCACCCATTTCATTTGCATCTGTTGGTAAAATGGTTGGAAATAAGAAAAGTATTGTTGAAATTAAAAAGGTCAATGATTCTATGTGCTTTGCACGTGCCCTTGTAGTAGAGAGGTGCCACGCTGATAAAGATAATTCAGAACTTTGGGAGAAGAAATGGGACAAAATAAAAAGATCCAATAGACCGACATAAGAAATTGAGGCAAAGGCATTAATGGACAAAGCAGGTCTTGGTTATAATGAACCTATGGATATGAAGATTATTGCAAAATTCAAGGGGTACTTTCCCCAGAGTACGTAATTAAAATTCACCCACAATTTGCAAAAAAAAGCATTCCTATTTGAACCACCACAAACATCAAAAGAGAGTAAAGTTATTCATATCTACCACCATGATCATCATTTTGACACCATCACTAAACTTATAGGGTGTGGGTAAAATTTTAGGGTGTGGTTAGTATTGTGAATATTGCAATGTAGGCTATAATAACAGAGAATACCATAGATGCCCCTAAAGTTGTGATTGCTGTTCTCCACTGCCATGTACACCTGAACATTCTGTTCATTGTTACACTTGTAATAGAGATTTTGTAAGTTCATCTAGTTATCAAAACCACACAGCTCTATTACAGAACCAAGAAAAAACAATCTGTCAGTTAGTCAAGAAATGTCTATCATGTAAAATGCAAATATATTCAGGGAACGGAGAACACATTTGTGATGGATTTAAAAAATGTAAATATTGCCATCAATTAGTCAAATGTGAACATTATTGTTTCATTCCAAAATACAAATCACCTGAGAAAGACAAAATGTCGAAAGTACCATTTGTGTTTTATGATTTTGAAACAACTCAAGACTCAGGTCTCCACACCACGAATTACTGTGTTGCACACAATGCTTGTAATGAGTGCATTTGTAAATCTGTCGATGAAATGTGTTCACGATGTGACAAAGTTGGAAAAAGGGAATATATTTTTAAAGGAGAATCTACTTTGAGTGATTCTTGCAATTGGCTTTTCAGTAAGGAACATTCAGATACAATGGCAATTGCTCATAATTCAAGAGGGTTTGGTACACAATTTATCTTAAGACATCTCAATGAAACTGCTACATCAAAACCCAATGCCATCATGAATGGAAACAAAATTATTTCTCTGAAAGCTTGTGGTGTTAGACTCATCGATTCATTGAGTTTCCTTTCCATGAGATTCGCACAATTCCCTAAAACATTTGGTTTGAGTGAACTAGCAAAAGGTTATTTTCCTCATCTGGCAAACACAAAATCATATCAAAAGTACATTGGACCTTATTTAGATGCAAAATTGTACATGCCTCACTCTATGTCTCCTACAGTCAGAGGAGATTTTATTAAATGGTACAATCAAAAATTTACTAGTAATGCTATTTTCAATTTTGCCAAAGAAATGGACATGTAAAGTAAGTCTGATGTGGATATATTACTTAGAGGGTGTGGGGAATTCAGAAAACAATTTATCAAATGTTATGGGATAGATCCTTTCAGGAAGGCTGTAACTTTAGCTGATGCCTGTAATAAAGCTGGGCGTAAAAATTCAATGCCAAAAAAAGAAGTTGGTCTCATTTCAGACATAGGGTATCCTGCTGCCATTAGATATTCCATGAAAGCCATTAGATACTTACAGCTACTAGCACAAGACGAAGGCATACACATACGACATGCACTAAATGGTGGAGAAATAAAATTGGAAATTATTATGTAGATGGTTTTCACAAAGAGACAAATACCATTTATGAATTTTTGAAACTTGCTATGCTGACAGATATGAGAAAAATCCAATCAAATGGAAAAATACACATCACATGTAAAGTTAAGGGTATCACATTAGATTACATGTCATCACAAAAAGTTAATTTTGAAAGCATGATTGAGTGTGCATGAGACAGAGAGAATTACAAATTAAACATTGAATATACACATAGAATTAAACGTAACAGAGATAGACAAGTCACAAGTGAAACACAAAGCAAAACATTCAGATCTGTTTACACAAAACGTTTTGTTGTCGGTAAATATGACACACTACCATATGGATATAAGGTATAAATACTACTCAGATTTCTTATTTCAACCTTGAACAGGGAACAGGGAAGATGTCTCTACCACTTAATCCTACATATCCTATATACTTATCCGAGACTTTCGAGTTTTAGTATGACTACAAATCCTATTTTACAATCAAAGAAAGAAGATTTAGCTAAAGCTGGGTTTTTCTATGTAGGAGATAGTAAAGTAAAATGTTTTGTATGTGGACAAGGTTTACATAATTGGGAAGAAAAGGATATTCCTTTACAAGAACATGTTAAGTGGTCACCAAATTGTTCTTATATTCAATTGATAAGAAACTGTCAATTATACAATCCACCAACATGTATGCAAACACCTCCAGATAAAATATTATCAGTGATGGATTAGGGATTCACTTTAAATCAAATATTTTCAACAATAAAAAAATATGACAAGTGTCTAGATGATTTTCCAGATTCTAAATCTTTATTTGCACTCATGGTACTAGATGGTCAAAGAACAACATTTAGTACCATAATTGCAAGAAAAGCTTCAGGACAATTCAAAACTAAGTTAGACAAAATGTTTACAGATAACGTAGAAAATGATTTTCCTGACTGTCCTGATGAACAGTGTACATGGTGTAATGTAATACCTGATGCACAAAGTACATCAGAACAGACAAAAGAATCATCAGTTTGATTTTAGCCATAGAAGCAGTAAGACACATCTTAGAAAACAAGATCACACGTAAAGCATTATTATATGTATTTCAAATGATCACTCCTGGCTATCTAACAATAACAAAAGATGTTATTCATAATCAATTGGAAAAAGATGAAATGTATGGGGAATTTTGTAATGCATTACAAATCATGAATGCTTTTTACAAAGATAATGTAGAAAATACTTGGAAAAGAGTTATGTGGGATTTTATTATTTATGATGAACAGATCATAGATGATTTATATAGACAATGTGTACCACAAATAGATAGAAGAGTAGATTCTTCAGAAAATTTATTTGAATTAAAAGCGCCCTTAAAAAGAAAGCCCACTCACAGAATTGAAGAAGTTATGGAAACAGAAAATATATAAGTTAGTGCTTTGACAACACTTTCTCACAAAAAATAATGGCATCAAGTGAATGTTTGTTGTTTCAACACCCCTGTAATATCTTTATTTCGGGGCCTAGTGGTTCAGGAAAAACAGAATTTGTCAAAAAGCTTATTGATATGAAACATGACTTATTTCAAATTCCCCCACAAAAAATCATTTGGTGTTATAAAGAATGGCAAAATACATATACTTTACTTAAAGAGAATGAAGATATTAAATTCATAGAAGGCATCCCTCATGATGAATATGAAATTGTTAGTGATGTCACTATTCCAAATCTTGTGGTTTTCGATGATATGTTAGGAGATAATGATGAAGAAAAAATTGAATTATTGTTCACACGAAAAGGGCATCATAGAAATGCAAGTGTCATACACATTACACAAAATATGTTTCAACAATCTAAATCTAGTTGTACCATAAGTTTAAATGCACATTATTTGATTTTATTTCAATTTACTAGAGATAAAGGACAAATTAAGGTATTGGCAAATCAAGTTCAATTACCACATTTAACTGCATCTTATAAAGATGCAACAAGTGCTAATCATGGTTATTTATTAATTGATTTTCATCCTAAAATTCCTGAGACTTTGAGATTAAGAACTGATATTTTTTATCCTTGGGTGATGCAAAATGAATGTGGACCTATCATTTATACAAAACTATAAAAAACTGGTGCACTAATGCGATTGTGTCAGTTGTTAAAAGTTTTTTTCAACAAGTACACATCATCATGGTGTCATTCATCCGATCATTAGAACAATTAAGTCAGCAGACAAATTCATTTGCAAGAGAAACATTAGTTAAGAAAGGTTTCAAAAATTTTTTAAAATGGTTTACGTTAGCAAGTAGAATCATATGTAATAAGAAAATTAAATTGCCAAAACAAACTTTAATGTATATGGATAAGCATAGAGAGGATCTACAGCAACCTGCAAATCCAACAGTAAATCTTGCAACCAAGTGAAACATTATTTTAAAACCAGGTGGTGGTGAATTTTTTGGTGGTGTTATTATTCGTAATTTAATTTGGTGGGATGGTCATAAAACAAGTCGAAATTTTTATTCACCATTCAAAAAAACCAAAAGTAAGAAACGAAAATCACTTAAAAAGAAATGAAATGTTGGTAAAAATCACATACATGCAAATGTTTTAGTCACTCCTCAGAAAGAGACAAAAACAAAATCACTTTTAGTGAGTAACCTTCGAAAACAAAAAAAATAGTACCACCATTAAAGTTGACACGTATATCAAATACGGGGAATAGAGTATCACATGATCCTATGGGTTCTAGACAAAATGTGGGACATATACCACTAAAAGAAAACATTCCAACATCGGCATGTTTCATGGCTTTGAATGCACCTAAATGTGTTAAGGAGATGAGTTCTTATTTTCGTTGAATAAAATGAATTGCATGTTGGTCTATCATATCATTTTTGAATGCACTCAGTGAGAGCAAGATGGTAAAAAAATCTTGTAAGATTCCTCTTGTTAAAAATATGGTGGGGTGTTATTGGCACTAAGTCAAACACCTCCAGCATTTCAAAAACAAATTATGAAAAATGCACCTAAAGAATTGATTAATTGTATGGCAGAATGTTGTCATAATCTTTTAAAAGGAAACATATATCTACCCCCCGCCCAGAAACGAAAATTACAACCAAAGCATGAACAACTAAGATTTATTGCTAGTAAATCTGTATCTCTTAAAAAGAAAAAACAAATTTTAAATCAAACATGTGGTTTTTTACCATTACTTGGTTTACTTGGGCCTGCTATTGGAGTTGCAACAAATCTTGTAAATAAATTGGTGAGTAAAATATGAAGAGAATGGCTATTGTACCTTATCAAATGTTAGAAGAAATGCAACATTTTAGAAGTGAAAAATCTCAAAGCCCAAGATTACCACCTGATCCTCAAATTTACTAATACAGCACAGTTGCAGAATGAATTATCATCTGTGTTAGGAAATTCAGAGTTATCAGAAAGTGAAAAAAACCGAAAGTATGGTGAACATTTACAAAAATTTCAGTTGTCACATAAGAAGGCATTACAACCATCAGAGGTTATGCCTGAGCCAGATCGAAATTCAATGTGTTTACGAGATCGTATTATAGAAAGTGTCCCTGTTACAATGAGATGTAAAGCAACTTCATTATTATCTGCTTTATCATCTCATCCATACATGACTTGGGATGATCAGGGTATTTTAAGTTATGATGGAGAACCCATAAAGGTTCAAATATCATCGATTTAGTCAATGATGTTCTTAGATATCGAAAAGGTATTAAACTGACTGGTTGGGAAATGTTCAATCATGGTTTAAAAGCTGTAAACATCCCTCAAGATTTTGTTGGAAATCGTGAACGTTTGTTGTGGATGAATAGAGAACAGGTGTCAAAACCCAGGAAACATCAAAGTTCTCCAGAAGATAGTTGGATAAAAAGTTCTCTATCAATATCTCCAAAACATAAAATAGAGATAGGAAAGAAACCACATCGAGATGGAAAAACACCAAAATCAACACCTAAACGTAGATTGACAAAACGTAGAATTTCTGAAAAATGGTAGGCTTATTGAATGATTTATTAACTGAAATATATTACAATACAAAACATCCTGCTGGTTATGGGGGTATACAAAAATTATACAAAGCAGCTCATAGAAAAGATAAATCCATTACAGTTGATCAAGTGAAAAAATGGTTAAAAGGAGAAAGAACTTACACTTTACACAAGCCCATTTGTTAAAAAATTGCAAGACGAAAGACTGTAGTGGGTGGAATTGATCATCAATGGCAGATTGATTTAGCGGATTTACAAAGTTTAAAATCTCACAATGACTGATTTCCTTATTTAGTTTGTGTTATCGATGTATTTTCAAAATATGCATGGGTTTTACCTATTCACAATAAATCAGGACAAACATTAACAAAATCTTTTCAAAGACTTTTGAAAACTTCTGGACGTAAGCCATTATCATTACAATCGGATAAAGGTTCTGAATTTAAAAATAAAGATGTGCAAAAATTTTTAAAGAAACAAAAAAATAATTTTTTCGCAACAGAAAATCCTGACACAAAAGCTAGTATTGTTGAACGTTTTCAATGCACATTGAAAACACGAATGTGGAAATATTTTACACACAAATGTACATTAAGATATATTGATGTATTACAAAATTTAGGTGATGGATACAGTCACAGTTTCCATCATATATTCAGAGAACTCCTGCATCTGTATCAATAGAAAATGAAATAGAAGTAACTCAAAATTTGTATTGGTAAAAAATCTAAAGAGAGAAAAATAAAATTTAAAGTTGGTGATATAGTACATATTAACAAGACTAAACATACATTTGAAAAGGGGTATTTACCAAATTGGACAAAAGAATTATTTAAAATCACCCATGTAAAACATACACACCCAACCACTTATAAAATTGAAGATATGGGTGATGAAAATATACAGGGGACATTTTATCCACAAGAAATTCAAAGTGTAAAAGATGATAAAAAATATATCATTGATTCGGTTCTTGCACAATGTTCAAGACGTGTGGGTAAGAAACTTGTAAAGGAGCTTAAAGTACATTGGGAAGGTTATCCCTCGAATTTGATAGTTGGATATCGGAATCTGATTTAATATAAAAATAATATATCAGTAAATGAAAATGCATTGAGTGGTGAAAGTGCAAGTGTTGAAGTATAAAGCCAAGAAACACAATTTAATTTTTGTGTGAGTCTTGTTTCAAAAAATCAAGTTACTTATTTCACACAAATAATCATTATTTATGCAATTATAATTATGGCTATCATGCATCTTAGTTTACAATCCCCCAACAAAGAATTGCGGTTGGTATTATTGAGTAGTTCTTTAGGATATATTCTTCCAAGCTCCAGTTTAAAATATTTGAAACCACATGATAAGAAAAATGAATTCATTTTACGTAACACTACTGAGTGATAGTTCTATGGATATGTTTCCAAATAACACACAATGTTGTTTTTAAACACAATTATCTAAACCGATTCACATTAATAAAGAACATTGGGAAGTTGGTTTAGTTGAAGTAATTTTACCATCTGAGGCAAGAAATATAACAGATGATGAAACAAATTTTAAAATCCTTGTGACAGATCCAAAAATATCATCACGCATTAATAATATCAATAAATCGTTTTTCAAACATACTGTACGTAACGGTGTCGCTGCTGTTGAGCTAAGTGTTTTGCTGGGGGCATATGCAAATGGTGGACATGTTGCAGAAGCAATAGAATCCGAAATTCAAGAAAAAACTTGGGGGTATTTTAAGAGTTTGGTGTGTCATTTCGTCTTGGTTATTCATCTCGACATTTGCGTATAAAAATTGTATTAAATAGTATTGCAACAGTTGGACTTGAATTATCAGAAAGTTTAGCACAAAACTTGGGATGTAAAGATGGATGTAATTTTTATCAACACAACAAAAGATGCATTTAAATATAACGTGGATTTAAATATGGATTTTAATCAACTCTTTATTTATTCTGATGTTGCAGATTATACATTTCTTGGTGATATAGAAGCATCTATTTTACGTGTGATACCATTTGAAACACGTGATTAATCTCTGCACACTCATAAAGAATTTGGTAATGTACATTACGTACCAGTGTCAACATTTTTTCTTGTGCAGATCAGTATAAATATAATTGGGAACACTGGTAAAAACATTCGGTTTTCAAGTGATAAGAGTGTCATCAAGTTGCATTTTAGAGAGTGTAACAAATTATATTTATAAAAAATGATGCCAGTGTATTGAGGTGTATCGCGGCAATACGGACATGGATTTGGGTCTATTTTTCGTTCAGCAATAAGATCAGCTGTACCATTAATATAACCAGGGACCGATCAGGACTATTTAAAATACGCCCCTAGCTTCAGAGCCTATTTTTTCAATTCATGCGCCAGATTTCATTTTACGGAGTCACACTGCTGTTTGTAACACACACCGCAAGTATGTAATAGCTCTCATCATTTTCATTTAGTACACTATAGCAAACATTAATCTTCACTGTGGTTTCTGATCAAGTCTTGGCTGCCTATTTAGGCAGCCAAGACTTGATCAGATACCACAGTGAAGATTAATGCTTGGTAATTAAAACTTGAAGTATTAACTTAAGCACTCTACAACAATGATAAATGATAATCATATATATAATACATGTAAGCGTGTCTCTCTGGATTATCCATCGAAAGAATATCAAAATATGATCTGAGAAGTTACGCGCCAACTGAGAAGCCTATTTCTGAGATTTAAGAGCCAGGTCCTGATGTTTCAGAATCAAATACGCACTGGCGCATGCCCAGGTCGGTCCCTGTATAACCAATTGCAAAAAATGCATTTCGAACTTTAAAGAGAGAAGGATTAAAACATGGTATTGAAATAGCAAATGGATTGATGAGAAATCAAAAAACACCTAAAGAAGTAATGCTCACTCATGCAAAAGATCTTATGGTATCTGTGGGTAAAGCTACATTGGGAATAAAAAGATGAAAATGAGAACCAAAACGTCAGTCTGAGGTTCGTTCTCATAGAGTCAAGACATGAAAAAGACAATCTCATCCAAAACGAAATTCAAGGCCACTTGATATATTTGATTAAATCATGATGTTACATGGATCTTGCGAGCATTTTTGTAGTGGTTTTGATCCAGATAATGTATCACCAACATCGAGTGGTATAGAAAATATTGGTGAAATTGAGCAATTTCCTATTGCATCTTTAAACAATTCTTCACCAATAGAATTTTTAATTCCAAGACAAACAACCAAGTGGTTAGATCCTGCATCATCTACACTTGAAGTTCAATTTAAAATTACAAAACAAGATGGGAGTGTATTGGGAGGAGATACAAATATAACTCCTATCAATAATTTTTTTCACAGCATGTTCAGTAAAATTGATGTTACACTGAACGGTAGTCTTATAACCACCAATACAGACATGTATCCTTATCGAGGATTTTTTGAGAATTTTCTTAGTTATTCAAGAGATGTTAAAAAAACTCATCTGGCTGGTAGTGAGATGTGGTATGCAGACAGTCCTGGATACCACACAGCAATAGCTAAAGATGGTGATAACAAAGGTTTGGTTCAGCGTCACAAATTAATTGCAGACAGTAAATCTGTACAACTAAGAGGGAAATTACATTTAGATCTATTTGTGAAAGACAAATATTTACCAAACGGTGTGGAAATGAGAATAAAAATTCATCGTTCTCCCACTAAATTCTGCCTGGTTGGTTATGAAAATGGAAAAATAGAAATTCGAAAAGCCATATTCAGAATGCCGGCATTGGATTCAATTCCTAAATTTGCAAATGATCTTAATGCGCAAATAGATCAAACAAATTATAAAATTCACATAGGACGTGTAGAAATGAAAACATTTACCATTGGAAGTGATCTTCGATCAAATATAGAAGACCATCTGTTTCATAAACAGATGCCAAAATGATTAATACTTGGTTTAGTTTTGAATAAAGATATAAATGGAGATATTGGCACAACTCCATGTAATTTTCAACATTTCCATTTGAACAAGTTGGAAATCACAATAGATGAACATTCCATTAAAGCACGTCCCTTCGAACCAAATTTCGAAGGTGGACTTTATCTAAATTCATATTTATCATTATTTGAAGCGATGGGGTATTTTGGACAAAATCAAACAATTAATGTATGTATGCAGGATTATGCAAAAGGATATACCCTTTGGGGAATTGATTTGACACCTGTTCAGTCAAATAGTGGACCATTAGCTCATCCTATAAAGACTGGCAACCTTCGAATAGATCTCCAGTTTGCACAAGCTCCTCCAGAAGTGATCAACGTTGTTGTCTATGCAGAATTTGATAGTGAGACAGAAATCAACAAATTCAGAGAAGTGATATTTGACTATTAACAATGAATAAATGTGAACACTGCAAGATGTGTGAAGAAAAAATACAAACATTATTTCAAGAATGTGTTGTGATAGAACTGATAAAATCCATTAAACAGAAAATGAAAAATATCTGTGAAGAATGTCAATCCAACATGACAACATCAATAGATATATACAATACAGAATGTTTACAGAAACTGTATCCAGTGACTATACCACATAATCTACGCAAGAGAGAAAGAAGAATTGACTTATTAGAATATTGTGCTCGTATAGACTTTGAAATAGACTGCCAAAAAGACATTCAAAAGTGGGCAGAATTAGTTAAAAGAGACTGGTCATATTATACAGCATATCTTGATTAACGACTTCATTACAGCCCTTTTCAGGGCTAAGAAGAGATGGAAACTACCCAGCTACAATATATACTGAACAATTCTCCAAGGTTATCATCATTGAATGGAAAAGTGTGTTCAAGAGACTTATTACCAAAACAAAAGCTTAAACATAGAAAAGCTTATATTGTGAACACAGATTCATCAAGAGAATCAGGAGAACATTGGGTGGTGATATATTTCAAAGACAATCATTCAGCCATTTACTTTGATTCCTATGGCTTACCACCAATAGATAAAGACATTTACAATTTCATAGTGAAAAACACAGATTTGTGGACTATTAACACAATGAGACTACAAAGTGCTCGTACTGTGGTGTGTGGAATGTACCTGTATATTTGCTTTAGATCATCTTGCGAGAGGATATGATTTAGAGACAGTTCTTACTATCAAATTCCATCCAAGAAATTTCCAAGAGAATGACAGAGAGATTCGTCGATGGTTTAAGCAAACCTATAGACAATATTTTATGTAACCAGCATCAGGTGTCAATTCAACCCACAGAGGGAAAATGTTTTATTATATTTGATATTTTTCTATTGTATAAATTTATTATGTATTAGAGCTAGGAATTTTTTAGTTTTTCTTTTTTCAATAATGCTCAAGTGATGCCACTTTATTTTTTAAAAAATACTAGATCTCTCAAATTTTTCTCAGAAAAAAAAATCTTGAAATAAAGTGGTATCCCTCCAAAAAAATCTCGATGTAAAAGGTTTTCTATAGATAGGCAAACTCAGATCTCGGTGTATATATGCTTCTCACTTCGTATATTACACATTGGTACGTGAAATAAATCTTTATTGTCTGTGTAAAATGTAGCAGTGACCACTATCCCTCCTTAACAGTAAAAAATGAGTCAAGAGTCATTTTTCACTGTTTGCGTTGATTGCCTTTAATATTATGTTTGCCAACCAAACCCTCCACACAGTAAAGTGTTATACGATTTAAAGGATGGAGGGATTTTTTGATAAACATATATTTGTGAGTATAATAGTGTTTGGAGCAACCTACCCCATGACTGTCACTATAGGGACAAGCATTTAACACTGAATTCTCCATACCCCAATGTTGACGCTATAGGGACAAAATTAACATAGGGTTTTCTATAGGGTTTTGTCCCTATAGTGTCATTTTTGTCCCTATAGTGTCAACATCAGGAAAAAGATCACATGATATGGTTTTGTTGAAATTTTTTGAAAAATTTTAAAAAATGATATTTAAAATAAAAAATTTTGATATCGTCTGCGTTGGGTAAAGGGTCATGGAAAAAAGCAAAAATACTTACAGGGATTAACGCTATAGTATATATAGTATGATAATTCTGAAAAATAAAAAACTGATAACATCATCACAAGAATTGAACAAATCTAATTAGAATGCTTATTATTACCACTCAATCTATAAGTTACTAGTCGATTAACATAAGTTTGGAGGCCCGTTAAAACTCCATAATTTCAGTACGTCATTCGACGGAGCAGGGCCGCGGGCGATAACGGTATAAATAGCCATTAGCGGCCCGGCTATTTTTAGATTCAAGTTAGCTGTAACAGGGAGTGGTAATAATAGTAATAACATGATTGTTGTCAGGCATCATGATTCATTTGCGGCTTTGCAGCAATGATGAACAGCACTTGGACTTCGTCTCGGGCCTTTAATAAACCCTCAGACTGTTCATCATTGCTGCAGGGCCGCTAATGAACCATAATGCCCTCCAAAATCATGTTATTGTTATATTGAAACAAAGCAGCATATAGCCAATACACAGCTAAAACAACAGGCGGATGATGAATTGAAAACACAAGCAGCACCACGTAAGTTTATTAAACAACAACAAAAATTTATAAAAATTAACATTAAATATTAACAGAATTAAACATATATTGAGGGGGTTTCAGCCGTAAGTTTAGAGCTTATACGAGGTTGTCTCAAATCATTATTAAGCGAAGGAGATATGAACAGTTGGCATATCGAACCAGTTTTGGTTCTATACAGAAGCAAAACTGGTTCGATATGCCAACTGTTCATATCTCCTTTGTTTCAAAATATTTAGCGACTGCGTTGAAAAAGCTCCAAGTTTACTGCCGAATCTACTTCAGTTCATGTAATATTCTGTTAAAATTGACTGTTAATCTTGGCAAATTCATTTGATTTGAGATAAATACTGTTTAAACAGAATTGGCTCCTTCTTAGGGACAAGATTAGAACCAGCTTTGGTTCTAAAGAGAACCTATATGTTTTGCAGTGTACTTAAGATAACATTTGAGACGGAAGAGAAGGAAGAGAAGGACAAAATCAAAATTAGAACTGCACACTTTAGAAATCATAGTGAAACAATAATGAATTCTGGCAATATTAAACAAGCAATATTTATTCATTTATTTATTTATTGGTGTTTAAGGTCACATACTTATGCACAATGGCTAATCATGACCGTGGCAGTTTTACAGGTGGAGGAAGCCGGAGTACCCAGAGAGAACTACCGAGCAACGACGAGCAGCTGCCAGCTCCCCAACATCGTAACTCTGCACTGCAGCACAGGCAGGGTTAGATTGGTTGAAGACATGCGCACCATCGACGTGCTGTACGCCTCAGTACACGGCATCATCGTGCCCACATGTGGACAATCGGGGTTAAGTGCCTTGCCCAAGGACACAACAGGGGAGTCTGAGTCAATCGCACAGACGGTCACCCATCCGAGGATTAACCGGGCTCGACGTTGCTTAACTTCGGTGATCTGACGAGAACCGGTTACCACAACTCCACCGCGCCCCCATCCGGTCCAGATAACATCGCGAATACTATCCTCAAGAATACTCAAAACAGCTGGTACTTGGTATCTCAGCAATCGTCCAACTCTCATTAGATGCCGGCACACCACCATCAGATTGGCTGATGGAAAACATCTCAAGCATACACAAAAACGGAGACAAGCATCTCCAAGAAAACTACCGGCCAGTGTCGCTCACCTCTGTGCTCTGTAAACTCCCAGAACATATTATCTTCAGGCACAGTTTGAAACACTTAAATACACACAAACCTAAATCATGCCTTCAGGTCGGGCTATTCGTGTGAAACCCAGCTGTTAACAACTACACACGACCTATTAACCCTTTACCTAACATGCAAAGCAGACGACACTTGCAAAAAAAATCTTGAATAACTAATTGTTTTCATTTTTTGTCTCAAAAACATAGGTTATGACCCCTCGTTGGAACGAGCTCGGCAAGCTCGTTCCAACGAGGGGTCATAACCTATGTTTTTGAGACAAAAAAATGAAAAAAATAATGAAAATTAATTGGCTATTTTTGAGAATAGCGCTGGCCAGTTTTAGCCGTTACATTAGGTAAAGGGTTAAAATCACACGACAAATGAAAGCAGATCGAAATGGCCATTTTAGACTTCTCAAAGGCGTTTGCTACAGTACCGCACAAAAAGCTCCTCCATAAATTAGACTGTTATGGCATAAGAGGCAACATCCATAAATGGATAAACAACTTCTTGACCAAGAGAACAATGAAAGTACTACTTAATGGAGGATCATCATCAGAAGTGACTGTAGACTCAGGGGTACCCCAGGGATCGGTATAGGGTCCAATACTATTCCTATGCCACATCAATGATCTCACAGACTGTCAGCTTAACAGTACGACTCTTTGTGGATGACTACCTTTTGTATAGGGAAATCAACACATTTGAAGACCACACAAAATTACAAAAAGGGAATCAACACATTTGAAGACCACACAACTTTATTAAACAAAAACCTCTAGCAACATGACGTAAGTCTATTAAAGAGAGGGATGAATTTGAAAAGCATTTAGTAAATAAAAGGTTAATAAATCAATCGATATCAATAAATTAAAGAAACAATTAGAAGAGAATATTGAAACTGAAAAACGGTTCCATTAACTCTTTACCCAACGTAACGACCAGAACCGGCCAGCGCTATTCTCAAACATTGCCAATTAATTTTAATTATTTTTTCGTTTTTTTGTCTCAAAAACATAGGTTATGACCCCTCGTTGGAACGAGCTCGTTGAGCTCGTTCCAACGAGGGGCCATAACCTATGTTTTTGAGATAAAAAATGAAAAAAGTAGTTAGTCAAGAATTCTTTTTGCAAGTGTCTTCTGCTTTTCATGTTAGGTAAAGGGTTAAATTGGGGAATGAATTTGAAAATATTTAGAAATAAAAAGGTGAATAAATCAAATGGATATTGAAACTAAAGAAGAAGAAAATGAAACTGAATTTTCTATTACTGAAGTAGCAAAAGTCTTAAAAGGTAGTACAAACTAATTCAAAATAAACGTTATTAATAAAAAGGAATGCGTATTGTATAAATGGACTAAATATGAAATACAAGACAGTTTAGTCCAGTTAGCTAAAACGAGAAAGATAATATCTTTTATCATATGACTCGTCCGTTTTGTTCACTTTAAAACATTTGATATTTTGTTTTCATATTAATCTGTGATAAATAAAGCCTTTCATCAATTTCATTGGTCAGTTTCAAAACTAGACAATTTGATTGGCCGAACAAAATACAACTGGGCCACGTTTTCATAATTTGCATAATTAGAGTTGGGAGCTTTCATTTGTCAATTTCAAAACTGGACAATTTGATTGGCTAAACAAAATACAACTGGGTCACATTTGCATAATTTCAGTAGGGAGAATTTACATTATCTGTCCTATTTAGTGTGGGTTATATTGTATTAATCTTTTACCTGCAAGAAAAACGCCATTCATTTTTTTTATATTTTTCACTTTTTGCTTCTAATTCTAAAACATAGGTTATGACCCCTCATTGGAACGAGCTCGTTCCGGTGAGGGGTCATAACCTACGTTTTGGAAGCAAAAAATGAACATTTTTAGTTATACGAGGATGTTTTTTTTCATATGATAAATAGAACATGAAATGACTGTTTTTCTCATATAATATTTATGAAACTCGTCCGAATTTTCCGTTTGGGCTCGCCAGAGGCTCGCCAAAACGGAAAGTTCTTAGACTCGTTTCATAAATTTTATATGAGAAAAACATTCATTCCATATCCTCTATATATCTACCTTTAACCTTTGCCCAACGTAACGGCCAAAACGGCCCAGCGCTGTTTCCAAAATTCACCATACAATTTTCATTAATTTTTCATTTTTTGTCTCGAAAACATAGCTTATGACCCCTCATTGGAACGAGCTCGTTGAGCTCGTTCCAATAAGGTGCCATAAGCTATGTTTTCACGCAAAATATGAAAAAAATCAGTTATTCAAGAATTTTATTTGCAAGTGTCGTCTGCTTTTCATGTTAGCATTACGTGTACAGTCCATTTAAAATATTCTCTCCTCTTCACTGGTCGATTGCATAATAGGGTGTCTAAAAATAGGATAAGCTAATTGGCTTTGAGGGGAACTTTTTAGTATCCATGGTAATTACTTCAACAATAACAAGTGCAGTTGTTAATGCTGATCTTATGGACAGTCATCTGTGTTGACTGATTTTTGGGACAAATGATTTTAACAAACAATATTTTATTAAGCGATTTTTTTTATTAATGAGATCTGACTTTAATGCTTTATCTACAAACATTTGCACACACGAATAACAGAATATATTATATTTTAAAAAAATATATACCCAAGCACTCTTTCAAAGCACTATAATATCGATCGGGTTTTGTGATTAATGGTATCTGACTTTAATTCTTTACAAGTATCTATAAACATTTGCACACATGAATGACAGAATATATTATATTTTAAAAAAATATATACACAAGCACTCTTTCAAAGCACTATAATATCGATCGGGCTTTGTTTGCACTTTTGAATAGAAAATCTCTGCTAGTAGTAAAACTCTGCCATGGAGTTAGCACTCAGCTACTAATGGGTAAAAATACACAGTACGTGACAGGTGGACTACTACCAAATCACTTGTCAAGTGAATGTTTTACAGAGCTCATATTTTTTTACACAAACCGATTTTTTAAGGGCCACCAGATTTATCTACACATCCATCAAGAGACAATTTGCTTGCTTGTCTGCTGTTTATCGGCGCCTGTAAGTTGAAGTTGAGTGGATAATTCACTCTGTGTGATTTAGTTGTAATCCACCCTGCACTTATCTACACACACGAAATAAATTGTGTGAACAAATTAGACGCCTTGCAAGAAGCATTAGCTATTTATTTATCTATTTATTGGTGTTTAAGGTCACTTTTCATCAGCTATGGCTAATTGTGCCCATCGGTCGCAATTGGCCATAGTTGCAGAAAAGTGACATTAAACACCAATAAATATATAAATTGTGACCACAACAAATGTCTAAAGTCAAGTTTAGCCGATCGTTTACCCCCTTGGTGCCCATTTTAGTGGACATCCAACCCAGGCACTGGTGACTGGGTCCTATTTCACCAGTAAAGTGGAACCTTCTTACCATAGTAAATAAGCACTGCTTCACTTGCCACGGGGAAAGAAGCACTATTAAATATTATCACAGTGTACATTATTGTCTAAGAAATTCTGTGGAAATGCAATGACCGCCCCCCCCCCCGCCCCCACCCCCAAATATTTCAGACAGCACACCTCTTGAGCGAGGTAGTGATCCATTCAACATGTGTTTGTTTAAATACACGAGAATAATTTAACTGGGGGGTTTTAACAATTTTTGGTGGTTGGGAGACGTGATTTGGTTATACTCACGAGTCTCTTTAAAATTTAATCGGGGTCCTTTTTTAGAATTTCACTTCTTTTTTTGAAAACAAAGTACAAAGAACTGTTTCGATCAGGGGAGATAAGTTTGACCGGTGTTTTTATTTTTTTCTTCATTTTTTTCCATGTCACTGATCATGTTGCGTGTCCTGCCAAAATATTTCTTTCAAGGGTGGTATCTTTTAAAGCGGACACATTTTTCGGTAAATTTAGTTCATAATTTTCTGTTAGTAAACAAGTTTTACTGTCAATGCAGTCCAGGATGTGATGGAAGGACATGACGGGGAAACCCCTTCGAAGTGCTTGCCCTATCAAATAGGAATTTTTTTCCCTTTCAGTGCTCCATCGCAGGTCAAAACAACATACACCTTGATAATATATCTTTATTTGCAGTATACAATTACATAATGTATATATATATATGCATGTGGTATTTTCTACAAAGATAAAATGTACACTGCATGGAAATGGCATAGCCATGAAGGCTGTCTTCCTGCCATTCCCATATGGAACAGTAAATGGTCTGAGATCAAGGACAGTGGCAAGCTGCTCTAAAGTCTTTGTAAAGAATTCGGCATTATCAAAAATTAGCACGTTTTTATTAGTACAAGGAGGTATTATCTGTGTTGTGGATGTTGGGTATACTGAGATCCAGAAGTGACAGGGGTACAATCAGGGCACCCTGGGTTATTACAAGACACATCTGTAGTGTATGAATTTAGAGCCTTGTCCATTATCGCTTTCTTAAAATGATGCCTACTCAGATTCTGAATTTCTGGATCAAGTTCATTCCAGACCCGTGGGAAAGTATGGAACGGAAGTTCAGCTGAAAAGCGTGTTCTTGGTTTATATGTGTATATTTTCCCAGATTGTCTAGTGTTCATGCCCGAGGGGTTCCTGTAAATTCTGAATGTGTTAGAGAAGGACACAGGTAGTTTATTGTTGAACCAATCATGCATGAACAGGAGCGAGTGCAGTGTATAAAGGTCTTTGAATTTTAGGATACCACATCTTTTGAAAAGGGGGTCAGTATGTGACTTATAGGACATCTTTGTTATAATGCAAATGGCTTGCTTTTGCATGTTAACAATTCTATTTGTTGAGGTTGAGTGTCCCCAAACTAGTATCCCATAAGTCATATGGCTGTGGATAAGTGAGAAGTACAAGGCTCTTAGGGCTTTTTGGGGAAGAAATTTCTTGGCCCTATTTATAGCAAAAATCGCCCTACTTATTTTTGAACCAACAACTGAAACATGTTGTTTGAATTTTAGATTTTCGTCCATGTGGATTCCGAGAAATTTAAATGATGTCTCTTCTTGGTTATTGCCTATTAGTGAGACATTTATATCGTTTAGTGATATTTTTTTGTCCCGTGCGCTATATGCATCAAGTTGGGGGTGAAATAGTATAAATTTGGATTTTGAAGCATTTAGGGCTAATTTATTCGCAGAACTCCATTCGTTTATTTTAGATAATTCAGAATTTGCATTTTCTATTAGCGTGTCCAAGTTGTTACTGGATCCGTATGCTGTTGTATCGTCTGCAAACGACAATACCCTAAGTAGTGTTGCTTCACTTATGTCATTGACATAAAGCAGGAACAAAATTGGGCCGAGAACGGAACCTTGGGGTACCCCTGAAGTTATTTGTTGTGCATCGGATGTTTCATTCTTAAATGAAACAGACTGGGTTCTTTCGGTCAAGTAGTCTTTAAACCAACAGTTGGCCAATCCTCTAATACCGTAATGTTCTAGTTTCTTCAACAAAATGACGTGGTCGATGCTAACAAAAGCTTTCGAAAAGTCTAGAAAAAGTGACATCGTGCAATCTTTTGAGGGTTTATCATTTTGCTCGGCAACACTGTTAATCAAGTGTAAAACAGGATGAACTGTTGAATGTTTTTTTCTGAAGCCAAACTGGTACTGGTACAGGATCTTTTGTTCCTCTAGAAAAGCCATTAAGCGTATATTCATTAATTTTTCTAGTATTTTGGAAAATGCGGGCAAGATACTAATGGGTCGATAGTTATTGAATAATTGTGGGTCACCGGACTTAAATATGGGTATAATTCTCGCTGTCTTCATTTTGTTTGGTACTCTACCAGTCGAAAACGAGAGATTGATTATGTGAGTTAGAGGCTGTGCCACTTCAGGGATTATTTCCTTTACGAGTTTGGTCGATAAGCCATCACAGTCTTTGGACTGTTTTCCACATAAGCTATCTGCACAACGAATTACTTCCTGTTCATTAGTGGGTGATATAAAAAAAGAATTTGCATTGTTGCTAACAATGTATTCTGAGAAATTACGGCTTGAGCTTGGAATTTTTTCACTTATTGATTTGCCTATATTAACAAAAAAAGTATTAAATTTGTCGGCAATTTTTTTTGCATCCGTCAGTTCGCTGTTTTCATCGTAAAAGGACAACGGTAATGAGGGGATGTGTTCTGTTTTGTTAATGGCTTTGCGCAGAATTTCCCAGGTTTTTTTTATATTGTTTGTATTGGCTAATAGGGTGTTGGTGTAATAATTCTGTTTAGCTATTCTTTTCAATCGATTAAAGATCTGGCAGTAGTTTTTGTATTCCGTAATATTTTGGGGATTGGGGGAGTTAATTTTTTTAACATATAGCTTTTGTTTATTTAGCGAGGACTGCAAGAGTGCTTGTGTCATCCAAGGTTCACGCTTTATGAACTTCTTTGGCGTGGGCACCAATTCAAGCGGAAATGCATTGTTGAAGAGTCTGTAGAATCTACCAAAGAATAGATCATAAGCTTCGTCTGGACAAGTGGTGTCGTATACACTTGTAAAGTCGCACGTTGACAGAAGGCGTTTAAAATAATTAATGTTGCGCCTTTTGAATACACGTTTCCGGGTTTGTGTTGGGCGGGCCGAGCACCTGCCACTTTCCTCAGTATAAAAAGTGGCAAAGTGGTCGCTAACATCGGTTATGATGATTCCTGAATCACTTTTACTATTATTATTACTAAATATGTGATCGATTAAAGTCGCCGAGGTGTCTGTGACTCTAGTCGGTCTCGTAATGGCTGGCATAAAACCCGCACCAAACAACGTGTCTACATAAGTATTGGTTTTCTGGTGGCTACCGACATTTAGCAAGTCAATGTTAAAGTCACCCATAAGATAGGTCTTTTTATTCTCGTGGCTTATTATGTCCAGTAGCCGAGTCAGTTCAGAGAGAAAAAGATCGAGGTCTGCTTTTGGTGGGGTATTAGGTCTATATATGATGCCAATTATATACTTTCTGTTGGTACAGATTTCTATGAATAGTGATTCGAAGACATGAGGAATAAAGACTGAGAGGTCGGTGCGCACTTTAAAGGGTAAATTATTTTTAATGAATAAACCTACTCCACCTCTGCCGTCATCAGTCTCTGATCGTATTCGGTAGATTAGTGGGTGATAGCCTTCAAGTTCGTAGGATATATTCTCTTTAATATTGAAGGTTTCGGTCAGCCCTATTATATCGAAGAAATTTTTACTGGACTGTAAATCACCCAGCAAATTGAGGAGATTTTCAAAGTTGGCATTAAGACTTCGACAGTTAATGTTGAAAAGGGAAAGGGATTTATTTTTGATCGCTATTTTGTGCTTGAATTGTTCGGGTGTGTAGTATATGCAGTTTACGTTATCTATGGTAAAAGGTTGGTTTTGATCCTCATTATCAGTCGAGAGTATTTCATTGAATTTTGAAACAAAGTCAAAGGTATCTTCTTTCTGGATCTCATCGAGTTTTTGATTATTAGCCATGATCAATGATTTGAGAGCAGAGAGCAAAATTCATTTGGTTTCTACTGGAAATCATCATAAAGCTAGTCAGTCCATGTGCTGTTAACAGAAAATATATGTTTTTATGATCATATTTGCCCTTGATGTCAGAAATAAGATACAGATATATACACGTACTATATGAGATGTATACAAAAAGTTGTGGGGAAAATATCCTCCTGATTGTATGCCTAAAAGAGTGTTTTGGTCTTCTGCTCGTGTATCATCGGTTCATAGGTAATTTGAGCATTAAGGAAGTATATACAATTTTAAGTTACTAGAAGGCAATAACTCTACGACGGTTTATCGAATAGCCAAAGGGAACGAATGTGGTCTGCCAAGTCTGACCATACAACCATTTACAAGATTTTGACTAATTTAGAGGCACTTGTCATCTTGAAACATGAAATATCATATCAATCAATAAGAGGCCAAAACTCACAAGAAAGTACCGAGTTGCGTTAAAATCGGTCATGGTCTGACATTTTTGATCCGGAGACCACCTTCTAGGGGTTAATCAGATCTCACAAAGAATAATTAAGCCGACTCCATGATTCGACCATGCATGCGCCCCGCGCCCTACACATCCCAGCCCTCACCCCGATGTACCCCCATGCAGCACTGTCGCGGTGTTTTTTTTTGTTTTTGTTTTTTTTTCAAGAATTTTTACATCCCAGCCTTGTCCCCGGATTCGTAAAGCCCGTTCGGCCACAAGCCACTCCCGCCAAACATCATCAAACTATCAGTTCCGGTACGAACACAACTGCAGACCTCCACTCCAGGAACCAGCGGCGCCCACGGCCGACTCCATGAGTCGGCCCTACACGTGCCCCGCGCCCCGCACATCCCAGCCCTCACCCTGATGTACACCAGTGCACATCCAAGCCGAACCGAAGGAATATCAGAGGTAAGAACTCTTAAAAGAAACAGAATTCCATCACCTTCACAGCCCCTTAAGATTTAATGATTGTTTGTATGTCACAGTTTTGCTTCCATTTTCATACTTTTCGTGGAATACGATTTTTTCCATTTGTCGTCATTCCTAATGCGCCACAGAGGTGAGGTGTTAACATTGTGTAAATTAGTTATGGATTAAATTCATACAACTGCTATCGGAAGTTCAATTTACAAATGGCATCTAAGGTTGGATTAACCTAAACACAATGTCCGATTTGCGATTCTTCTCGGGCAAGGATAAGAAATGCATCGAAAAAAATCCTTTCACCTTCAACATTTCGCAGAGTCCATTAGAAACAATGGACCCCCACGTTACGCATGAATATCCACACCGTCACCTTGGTACTGTGTATCCCCATACACAGTACAGTTGTGTTTTAAAAAAATCGTTTTGAGCATATTTCGTTGCTTCGGAAATATATATTTCATGGGTTCCGACACCCTAGCCCCATATTCTGGATCACAGATGGGTTAATGGGCTCTGTACAGTTACCCGCAAATTTATGGACAGGTGTTAGTTGCTATGGAAGTAATTAGTATCCGTATTTAATGTGGTCACCCACATTGCCACATGTTTAAGGCATGTTTATGGGGTTCAAAATAATGGAGAATTACGTGCGTCTCCCTGAGTTGATTACACTTGTACACAAAAGTAACACAAAAGTAACAGACAAGTGTTAGGTATAATGAGACATTATATTACTGTATTTCACATGATCCTTTACATCGCCAGCTACGGCAATAAAGATTCCCATGTGCAATACGGTTATACCCAAGGGCTAATATGGACATGCCACATTTATCAGGAAATCCTTGCTTTTTTGATTACATCACTCTGGCATCAGGTCTTGAGGTTTAAGTGGGTCACTAGAAGTTTGGGTTATAACTGTGTCATTGTGCGGGGTGACTGGGCTCACTGCAGGTAAACACAAGTTAAGAACAATTCTTCGCTGCTTTGGGTATATTTTAAGACTACACTTCACACAATCCTCCACATTGTGAATCTTGGCAATGTAGATCGCAATGCGGAATACAGCTGTGTTCAAAAGCGAGTATAGACATGTTACATTTGTTAGGGATTATTCACAGTTCTTGTGTTACATCAGTCTGGCATCATGTCTTATAAGGCAAGTTGGTCACTAAAGATTTGCGGTGTAATTGGGTCACTGAATAAAGGGCTGATTATTAGTAAACTAGTAAACCTTTGTACAAGTGTTAGCTAATATAAAGACAATCTGTGACTGTATGTCACATGATCACTGTATTTGGGGCGCAATTGTGTCACTGAATGAGGCCACTCGCCAGCTTACATGCAAACACAACAGCGATGATATTGAGACAAACTGTGGCTGTATTTTACATGATCACTGTGTTTGGGGCGCAATTGTGTCACTGAACGAAGTCACTGGTCAGCTTGCATGTAAACACGGTGGCTATGTACATGTGTTAGCTAATATAAATACAGTCTATGACTGTATTTCGCTTGATCATCCACACTGCCAATTTAGAAAATGCAAATCCCCATACGCAACACAGTTATGCTCAAAAGCTAATATGTACATGTATATGTCACATTTATTAGAAAATGCATGTTTGTTTTTTTTTTTATTGTTTTTTTTATGTGTGCGTCACATTTATCTGTATTACACATATTCACCCACACTGTCAGTTTGGCAATGTGGGTCCGTCCCTATGCACAGTACAGTTATACTCAAAAACCCACCTATTGGGATATATTGAAAATATAATTCTAACACTATGTGTGAAGTACATATGAGGCACTGAGTAAGGCCACTGGGCTCTCTACAATTAACCACAGAAGTTATGGACAGGCATTAATTGCTAAGGATGCAATTTGTATCTGTATTTAGTGTGATCAACCACGTTGCCACATATGGCAATGAGGGTCCCCGTGCACAATGCATTTATACTCAAATGCCAAAATATTGGGTTGAGTTGAAAAATATAATTCTAACACGATGTTTGGGGTACACATGGGGCACTGAGTGAGGTCACCGGGCTCTCTACAGTTACCCACAGAAGATATGGACAGGTATTAGTTGTTATGGAAGCAATTTGCATCTGTATGTAATGTGATCATCCACATTGTCACCTATGGCGCGAATTATGGGGTACAATATGATGGATAATTAAATTGGGACATTGTGTGCGGTCACTGAACTCATTACAGGTAAATACATGAGTTATGAATAATTCAAGCTGCTATAGGGATGATTTGTGACTATATTTCACATGATAGCCCACATTGTCAACCTTGTCTGGTATCATGCCTTATAGAACAAGTGGGTCACTAAAGGTTTAGGGTGCAATTGGGCAACTGAATGGAGTCACTGGTAGATGACACATAAACACAAAAGTTCTGTACAGGTGTTAGTTTATTTAGAGAGGGTCTGTGATAGTATTCCACATGATCATCCACACCGCCAATTTTGTCAATGAAGATACCCATGCGCAATACAGTTATACTCAAAAGCCAGTATACACATGTCACATTTATTTGGGATGGGTTGAAAATAAGTTTGAAAAATACTTATTAGTTTTCTTATTTGGAAGGGTTTGGTGAAAAGTTATTGATTTTCATAATTCAAGCGCTGTGTTTAGGATACCTTTGAGTCGCTGAGTAAGGTCGCTGGGCTCACTGCAGTTCTAAACAAAGATTATGGACTTTGGGTTTTGGGGGTATTTGGTGTGTGTGCGTGTGTGTGTGTGTGCGTGTGACGGGGGGGGGGGGGGTGTTTAGTTGTTGGGTTTCATAGCACTAGTGCTATGTTTGGGGTACACTTGAGTCACTGAGTGAGGTCATTAGGCTCACTACAGCTACGCACGTCAGTTATTTCCCCGAGTAAGGCTACTGGGCTCACAATTTGCGGAAACTAGGCTTGGTGTGTGTGTGTGTAGGGGGGGGGGGGGGGGTAGTTGTTGGGTTTTATAGCACCAGTGCTATGTTTGGGGTACACTTGAGTAACTGAGTGAGGTCATTAGGCTCACTACAGCTACGCACATCAGTTATTTTCCCGAGTAAGGCTACTGGGCTCACAATTTGCGGAAACTAGGCTCATTATAGGCATACACTGAAATTATGAACAGCTATCAAATGCTAAAGAGACAGTGTATTTCACATGACCGTCCACACCGTCACTCTTGGCAACCCAGATCACCATGTTCAACACAGTTATGCTCAAAAGATATTATGGAATGTTACATTTATTACATTATGGGGTACAATATAATGGATAATTAAGTGTGTCTCCCTGAGTCGATTGCATTTGCACACCAAAGTTATGGACATATGTTAGCTGTAATAGAATATAGACCGTATTTAACATGATCATCCACACCGCCAATTGTGCCAGTAGGGACCTCCATGTGCAATACAGTTATGCTCAGAGCTAATATGGAGATGTTACATTTATTTGGACATCCCTGTTTTTGGATTACATCACTGTTGTATCATGTCTGAGGGTTTCTAGTGGGTCACTGGAGGTTTGGGTTGCATTTGGATCACTGTGAGAGGTTATAAACAATTCTTAGCTGCTATAGGGATAATTTGTGATGACTGTATTTCACATGATAACCCATACTGCCAGTTTTGGCGCTGTAGATCACCATGCACAGTACAGTTATGTTCAAACCCTATAGACAAGTTACATTTGTTTAGAAAATTTCATAGTTCTTGATTACACCAGTCAGGGTTCTATTGGGTCACTGGAAGTTTGGGTTGCAGTTGGATCACTGTGAGAGGTCACTGAACTCATTGCAGGCAAGCGCAGAAGTTACAAACAATTCTTAGCTGCTATGTGGATAATTTGTGACCGTATTTCACATGATAACCCACACCGCCAGTTTTGGCGCTGTAGATCACCATGTACAGCACAGTTATGTTCAAACCCTATAGACAAGTTACATTTGTTTAGAAAATTTCATAGTTCTTGATTACACCAGTCAGGGTTCTATTGGGTCACTGGAAGTTTGGGTTGCAGTTGGATCACTGTGAGAGGTTATAAACAATTCTTAGCTGCTATAGGGATAATTTGTGACTGTATTTCACATGATAACCCACACTGCCAGTTTTGGCGCTGTAGATCACCATGCACAGTACAGTTATGTTCAAACCCTATAGACAAGTTACATTTGTTTAGAAAATTTCATAGTTCTTGATTACACCAGTCAGGGTTCTATTGGGTCACTGGAAGTTTGGGTTGCAGTTGGATCACTGTGAGAGGTCACTGAACTCATTACAGGCAAGCACAGAAGTTACAAACAATTCTTAGCTGCTATGTGGATAATTTGTGACCGTATTTCACATGATAACCCACACTGCCAGTTTTGGCGCTGTAGATCACCACGTGCAATACCGTTATGTTCAAACCATACAATACAGTTATGCTCAGGAGCTAATATGGAGATGTTACATTTATTTGGACATCCCTGTTTTTGGATTACATCACTGTTGTATCATGTCTGAGGGTTTCTAGTGGGTCACTGGAAGTTTTGGTTGCATTTGGATCACTGTGTGAGGTCACTGAACTCATTGCAGGCAAGCACAGAAGTTATAAACAATTCTTAGCTGCTATAGGGATAATTTGTGACTGTATTTCACATGATAACCCACACTGCCAGTTTTGGCGCTGTAGATCACCATGTACAGTACAGTTATGTTCAAACCCTATAGACAAGTTACATTTGTTTAGAAAATTTCATAGTTCTTGATTACACCAGTCAAGGTTCTATTGGGTAACTGGAAGTTTGGGTTGCAGTTGGATCACTGTGAGAGGTTATAAACAATTCTTAGCTGCTATAGGGATAATTTGTGACTGTATTTCACATGATAACCCACACTGCCAGTTTTGGCGCTGTAGATCACCATGTACAGTACAGTTATGTTCAAACCCTATAAGCAAGTTACATTTGTTTAGAAAATTTCATAGTTCTTGATTACACCAGTCAGGGTTCTATTGGGTCACTGGAAGTTTGGGTTGCAGTTGGATCACTTTGAGAGGTCACTGAACTCATTGCAGGCAAGCACAGAAGTTACAAAAAATTCTTAGCTACTATGTGGATAATTTGTGACCGTATTTCACATGATAACCCCACTGTCAGTTTTGGCGCTGTAGATCACCATATGCAATACCGTTATGTTCAAACCATACAATACAGTTATGCTCAGGAGCTAATATGGAGATGTTACATTTATTTGGACATCCCTGTTTTTGGATTACATCACTGTTGTATCATGTCTGAGGGTTTCTAGTGGGTCACTGGAAGTTTTGTTTGCATTTGGATCACTGTGTGGGGTGGGTCACTGAACTCATTGCAGGCAAGCACAGAAGTTATAAACAATTCTTAGCTGCTATAGGGATAATTTGTGACTGTATTTCACATGATAACCCATACTGCCAGTTTTGGCGCTGTAGATCACCATGTACAGTACAGTTATGTTCAAACCCTATAGACAAGTTACATTTGTTTAGAAAATTTCATAGTTCTTGATTACACCAGTCAGGGTTCTATTGGGTCACTGGAAGTTTGGGTTGCAGTTGGATCACTGTGAGAGGTCACTGAACTCATTGCAGGCAAGCACAGAAGTTACAAACAATTCTTAGCTGCTATAGGGATAATTTGTGACTGTATTTCACATGATAACCCATACTGCCAGTTTTGGCGCTGTAGATCACCATGCACAGTACAGTTATGTTCAAACCCTATAGACAAGTTACATTTGTTTAGAAAATTTCATAGTTCTTGATTACACCAGTCAGGGTTCTATTGGGTCACTGGAAGTTTGGGTTGCAGTTGGATCACTGTGAGAGGTCACTGAACTCATTGCAGGCAAGCACAGAAGTTACAAACAATTCTTAGCTGCTATAGGGATAATTTGTGACTGTATTTCACATGATAACCCACACTGCCAGTTTTGGCGCTGTAGATCACCATGTGCAATACCGTTATGTTCAAACCATATAGACAAGTTAAATTTGTTTAGAAAATTTCGTAGTTCTTGGTTACACCAGTCTGGCGTCATAACTTAAAGGGCAAGTAGGTCACTAAAAGTTTAGGGTGCAATTGGGCCACTGAATGAAGTCACTAGTTCTTGGGTTACACCAGTCTGGCATCATGTCTTATAGGACAAGTGGGACACAAAGGTTTAAGGTGCAATTGGGCCACTGAATGAAGTCACTAGTTCTTGGGTTACACCAGTCTGGCATCATGTCTTATAGGACAAGTGGAACACAAAGGTTTAGGGTGCAATTGGGCCACTGAATGAAGTCACTAGTTCTTGGGTTACACCAGTCTGGCATCATGTCTTATAGGACAAGTGGAACACAAAGGTTTAGGGTGCAATTGGGCCACTGAATGAAGTCGCTGGGCAGATGATGCGTAAACACTAAGGTTATGTTCATGTTTTTGCTTGTACAGAGAGAGTCCACACCGCCAGCTTCGGCAGTGAAGATCCCCATGCGCGATACAGTTATCCTCAAATGCCAATGGGGATGAATTGAAAATAAGTCTGAAATTACTTATTAATTAGTTGTTGGGTTTCATGTTTCTAGCTTGATGTTTGGGATACCTTTGAGTTACTGGGCTCCTTGCAGTTATACATAAAGATTATGGACTTTGTTTCCGTTTTTGTTTTTTTTTTTTTGTTTTTTTTTTGGGGGGGGGGGGGGGGGATTGGTTTTTTTTTTTTTTGTTTGTTTGTTTTTTTGTTTGTTTTTTTTTTGGGGGGGGGGGGGTTAGTTGTTGGGTTCCATAATTCATGTCTTATAGGACAAGCGGGTCACTAAGAGGTTAGGGTTCAATTGGGCCACTGAATGAAATCACTGCGCAGATGACACGTAAACACAAAAGTTATGAACAGGTGTTTACTAATATAGAGAGAGTCTGTGACTGTATTCCACATGATCATCCACACCGCCAACCTTGGCAATGTTGATCCCCATGCGCAATACAGTTATGCTCAAAAGCCAATGTGTACATGTCACATTAACTGGGGATGTGTTAAAAATAGAATAAGTCTGAAATTACTTATTATTATTATTTTTTTTTTTTTTTTTTTTTTTGTAGAGGAGAGGGGTGAAAAGTTGCTGGGTTTCATAATTTTAGCACGATGTTTGGGATGCCTCTGTGCCACTGGGCTCATTGCAGTTATACACAAAGATTATGGACTATGGTTATTTTTCGTTTTTGTTTTTGTTTGTTGTTTTTTTTTTTGTTTTGTGTGTGTGTGTGTGGGGGGGGGGGGTGTTTAATTGTTGGGTTGTATAGTTCTAGTGTTACGTTTGGGGTACACTTGAGTCACTGAGTGAGGTCACTGGGCTCACTACTGCTACAACATCAGTTATATCCCTGGGTGAGGCCACTGGGCTCACAATGAGAGGTAACTTGGCTCCTTATGAGTATACAGTCAAGATGTGAAAAACTATCAGATTCTGAAGAGATAGTGCATAATGAACAACTATCGAATTCTGAAGAGATAGTGCATTCCACATGTCTGGCATTATGTGTTATAGAACAATTGGGCCACTAGAGGTTTGGGGTACAAATGGATCACTTTATGGGGTCACCGGGTTCATTACAGTTAAACGCAGAAGTTGTGAACAAGTG
The DNA here is from genome assembly GCA_031216915.1 of Pictodentalium vernedei. Lineage (NCBI taxonomy): Eukaryota > Metazoa > Mollusca > Scaphopoda > Dentaliida > Dentaliidae > Pictodentalium > Pictodentalium vernedei. The sequence continues at coordinate 491,875,513 of CM062293.1, forward strand.
CTTGCGTCTGTAGAGACAAATTATGAATGTGATTCACATGATCGTCCTCCAGAGCACGAGTACTGTCTTTCACATGACCCCTATATCGATTAATTGATTACTAACTTTAGTAGGTTTAAACCACTTTGTACAACTATACAACTATAACCTTGATTTTTTGGCTCTGTTCTATTTTAGTGCTCCACTTTACTACTCCACATACTCTTTCCATGTGTTCGACCTTGACTCTCGAAACTCCAAGATAACTTTTACTCCTGTCACCCTGATTCTGGTTTGGTAGCCTTTGTTTATTCTCAGACGATAGGCAATACTTGACAGTCTGCCTCTTTCTCTCTTTAGAGAAGGTGGGAGATCGGTCCTTATGGACATTTTCGTTCCTCTCAGGTTCGATGCAGCTTTTCAACACGCATGACGTGACGCATTGTTTGTCACGGTCGTTTGCAAGTCTTACGATGAATGGTTTTGGTGGGGGAGGTGACTGTGACTCGCCTTGTATGGTAGAGGGAAGCCTGTGGGCATTTACTGCACGGTTCACAATAGCAGATGAGATTGATTCCTCAAGTTTCAGGTTTGTTGTGAAAAATTGTTCAATAGTTTGATATGGGTCCTCATCACGAAGTTCGGGAACTCCATACAGTAGGAGATTGAATTTCCTATCATGAATCTCCCCAAGCAGACGTTTTTCCTCAAGCTCACAACACTTAGCCTCTAACTGAACCGCCAGGTCGGGTAAAGTATTGTTTTCCACGACCTCTAGTCGTTCCGCAGCATATTCAAAATTCCTAGAGAGCTGCTGGTGATCAGATTTCATATCACTTATGGTTTTATTAATGAGTGTTACTTCTGTCTTCACGGAAGACATTTCGGTTTTTAACGAGGTCATTTCGGATTTCAAGTCACTCATCTCTCCTTTCAGACTCTCAAAGTTTGCAGAAAATTTTCTCTCGAGGTCCAATATTAATTTCTTAATATCACTGTTGGAAACTGAATCAGCGCCTGATTTGGTAAGTTTGCCCAGATTCATTCTGCGAGTATGTTTCAGGTCTGACATTCAAATAAACATCAAAGAAAATAAAGCGAAAATAGGACACAGACGAGTCGTTCCGTGGACAGCAAGTAAGAACACACTAAGTCTCAAACAATTCAGTCACAAATGAAATTTCTAAATCCGGAAAATCATCTCCAGTGATCAAACATTTATCGTAACATATACCATGACAGGATAGAACATAATAGGCATCAATAAAGAAGGAAATTTTCCCACACCAACTTCTCAACCCGACTCCTTATCCGCCATTGATTTGTCCCAATCCAATTGATTGATATTCCCTTACCGCGATCATCGAGATCGTTCCAATGAGAGGTCATAAGCTATGTTTTTTTAACAAAAATTTAAAACATAATAAAATTTGAATGGAGATTTTTAGTTTAAACAATATTTATTCAATAATTGATAAATGCATACAACAATTGTTGAGTAACAAAAAGTATGAACAACAAAGATACAGTATTATAATGAAACAACTAAAGACAGGGAAATTTGTTACTGTTTAAAGGAGGAATTCGACAGAAAGCTTTAAGCTTATCTGTAAGTCGTCTCCCGAATGGAGATTTTTGTGTATAGTGCTGGCCGAATTTGGCTGTTGACGTTGGGTAAAAATAGAAAGCTTCCTAGCGGTTTTCATCCTTTTCCCCGCATATTGGACGATTAATTTTTTTAATGAATAATACATTCTGATTTTAGCTCATCTAAACTATTTCGATAAAATGCTTATGTTATAATAAAAATTAAATCACCGGGCTTTAACTTTGAAATGTTTGGACACTCGGCACACTATAGAATCCATAATCCCGTATCGGAAAAGCTATTGCCGCAGCGAAACGCCAGGATGTTTCGCCAAGACTGTCACATTGTTGTTTCAAAAACACCGTACACCAAGAACACATTTTATTCTTTGAAATACTCGTTCTATTCCAGGGAATCCAAATCATATATCAACGAAAATTTTATTTTAATATGAAAACAAATCGAAAATCTCACGAATTAACGAACGGATTTTTTCAATTCCTATATTAAACCGCAATACAGAGTTCTGGAAATGAAAGATATTGCATTTGCATCTGAATATTTTATTAAATGTAGGGTTTAGAAATTTTCTGACTGAACAATATAATTGCTAATCAGGGACAGTCTCTGAAAGATTTTTCTCGCCAAACATTAATTGGTTATGTAATCCTTCTCACATGACCTCACTAAAACATCTTTTCATTTTCCCGGTCGTTTCTACACAAACGACGCGGGGTAATTATCAAGTGCGGTTTTGTATGCAATGAACACGTAATGCTAAGACGAGGGCGTTCTTGTTATCAATGTGCTTGAAATTAATTCGCATTCACAACAAACTTGTTGTCCATCATTTATGCTGTATTTTTGTTTAAATAAATAGTTGATTCCTGTTGGGGGACAAATAATGAATTAGTCTACATTCATTTTTATTATGTTTGGAAACGAATCGATGTATTAATTGCATAAACACAGAATGTTTTTCATATGCGACTGGATATCAGTAATTCGGTTTTAAACCGCCTTTGATGTCTGGATTTTCCCGTCGTCTTTAATTAGCCTCGCAAAGGGGGTTGTGGACCCATGAAGACAATGTGTTCACCGGGTGTGACGAAAGGGGGTTTTAAATGGAGCGTACACGTAATGGTAAAGGGTTAAAAGATTCATCATACCTAGACTTACCAATTGAACTTAGATATTTCCATAAAGGAATTATTAATATGAAAAACAGAGATAATGAACATTTTAGATGGTGTCATCTTCGATACTTGAAACTCGTCAAGAAAGATCCCCAACGTATTACAAAATAATTAAGGGAAACTGTTATCAGTGTTGATTATGATGGAATTCATTTTCCAGTTACAAAAAAACAATATAAGGAAATTGGAAAACAGAACAATATCAATGCGAACGTTTTTGGGTATGAAATAAACATTCATTCCCCATTCACATATCTACTGAGAAAAACAATGAAACATTAAACCTGTTGTTAATACTGTTTAAACAGAACTGGTTCCATCTCAGGGACAAGATTAGAACCAGTTTTGGTTCTAAAGAGAACCTATATTTTTTGCAGTGTAGATTCATGTACATGCAAACAAAGCATAGAGATTGAAAGCGTTTCTGTATGCATTGCCTCCAATGCTTCTCTCGTGAGCAATTCTTAAATAAACAAAGACTTTAGTATACAAATTAATGGAGCACAAGCAATAAAAATGTCTGCAAGAGATAAGAATATACTGAAATTAAATAATTTTCATAAACAATTACCAGTACAATTTGTTATATACTCGCCCAAAAAAAAGAAAGTGTGCATTGCAGAAATTGATCAAATTCCAAACAAATAATTTCGAAGGTGTAAAGAGTGTTAACCTGTTCATGAATAAGTTATATTGAACACAAAAACAGCTTTCCCCGTGAAAATTGCATTAACGTTAAATGACGTGCTGCACGTTTGTGAAAAGGCATGTTTTGCACGTGGAGAGTCTGAAAATTCATGCAGCAGTGTGAATCCTTGGGTATTTAAACACTAAAGTAAGGCCTTCCTATCGTTCACATTCAAACTTGCGCTGCTGTTAAAACGACTCCACATTAGCATGCCAAGATTGACAATGAATCAACGTCTCCTTGCCCTGGGTATGATTAGAGCTGGCAGAACACACAGAGAGGTTGCCCAGCATTTGAACTGCCACCGTAACACTATAGACAGTCTAGTCCATCGACATGCACAACATGATGAGGTTCGAGACCGACCCCGCTCCGGGAGACCCCGAGTTACCACCCCTGCACAAGAACGGTATATCCGTGTCGTCCATCTCCGGGACCGGCAACAATCGGAAACGACGACAGCCAGGAACACCCCTAACCTGAGACGGATACATCCTCAAACAGTAATCAACCGGCTGAGAGAATACGGCTTACGTCCTCGAAGACCTGCAATTCGTCCGATTTTGACGTTACGTCATCGTCGTGCTCGACTGCAGTGGTGTAGACAACATCTCAGGCATCCCTTACATTGGTGGCGACGTGTTTTATTCACAGATGAATGTCGTTTCCATCTTTCATCATCAGATGGCCGCCAGAGAGTGTACAGACGTCGAAACGAACGCTACGCAGATCCATGTGTCGTGGAGCGAAACCGTTATGGGGAGGGTCTCTCATGGTGTGGGGTGACATCACTGCCCGTAACAGAACTAAGCTGGTCATTATTGATGGCAATCTCAATGCAGCCAGATATCGTGATGAAGTGCTTACACCTGTTGTTGCCCCATTTCTGCAACGTCACGGCCCAGGCGTCATTCTACAGCAGGACAACGCCCGACCCCACGCAGCTCGTGTTGTCAACAGTATCTGCAGCAACAACAAGTGGACGTCCTTCCCTGGCCCGCAAATTCGCCCGATATCTCACCCATTGAGAATATATGGGACGAAATGAAACGTCAGCTACGCCGGCTTCCCCATGCACCGTCAACGCTTGTGGAACTCCAAAGACAGCTTATCAGAATATGGAACAACATCCCACAACACTTCCATGCTAACTTGTTCGCTTCGATGAGGCGTAGATGCACAGCAGTAGTCGATGCAGACGGAGGTCATACCAGATATTGAGTGTGTGACTTTTGTGTTTGACCCTTAGTGTCTTTGACTCTCCATGGCACCAAGAGTATTCGTCGTAGCGTAATGAAATCTCTCGTGTTGATCACAAATTGATTCATCTGTGATTGAATAAAATTTCCATGAATGAAAATGATATATATCTTTTTTCTAGTGTTATTTTTTAGCATGCACACTTTCTTTTTTGAGAGAGCATATATGCAGATTTTGAGGCAATCGCAGAGAAAGTATCATTTCCATATTACTGGTAAGTACCGAGGATCGGCTCATCAGTCATGTAATCTCTCATTGCTCCTCATAGATAAAATTCCAGTAATTTTCCATAATTTAAGAGTCGATGACAGCCATTTTATTATGCAAGAAAATGGAAAATTTAATCAGAATATCAATGTAATTCCTAACAGTATGGAAAAGTATATGGCATTCATGTTCGGTAAGCAATTAGTTATCTTAGATAGCTTCCAATTTATGAGCAGTAGATTGGATAGTTTAGTTGATAATTTACCAGCAGATGCTTTCAAATATACATCACAAGAATTCAAAGTTAATGAACTCGAGTTAGTGAAGAAAAAGGCTGTTTATCCTTATGACTATATGGACAGCTTCGAGAATATAATGAAATATAGAATAAACGTATAGTGTTTTCAAGTAAAAAATTATTCTACGAGTAGGATTAAGAATGAAACCGACGAGCCTCTGGCTACACTTTTATTTTGTTTATCCCATAAATCTTCTCTGTGGCAATCGCGGCAAAATCGTGCTATAATTCGCTACAAAACACAACAAGAAGTAAGGAGCACATTGGCTCAAATTCGATCGACCAGCAAAACTGGCTAAAATAAACAAGGCGCAGTAATACAAAAATAATTCCCCTACAAACTTGAGCTAAACTTGCAAAAATACTTTATTATATGAGCAGTGGGTAGTGTTTTCTACTGGCATTGTGTTATACTTTCAAAAAGTTTTAAAGAAATCAACAATCGATCTATTAATTATGCTAGACAAATGTGAAAGAGGCCAGAGGTCAACAAGTCCGTCGCTAATAGGGGAATAAATTATGTTAGTGTTAAACCTGCGGGGTAAATTTATCGCCCTACTAGGTGAATAAAGCAAAAATTTATCCATGGCCTTTATTGTTCAAATAAACGGCCACTTATGGGATAAAATAGGCTACAATCTGAAGATGAATTTTACAGTATACTTTCTGATGAACATATTAGTGATGAGTCCCATAATCAAGCTATAAATGTATGGGAAACATTCAATTTAAAGGATATGTGGTGAATATCATGACTTATATCTCAAAACAGATGTGTTATTATTAACAGACGTATTTGAGAAGTTCAGTAGAACGCGTATGAAATATTATAAACTCGATCCATGTCACTATTTCACATCACCAGCTCTATCATAGGATAAAATGCCAAAAATGACAGATATTAAATTTGAGTTAATGATAGATGTTGATATATTTCAAGTTATTGAGGAGGGTATGCATGGAAGGATATCAACTATTACACACAGGTGTAGTAACGCAAAAAACAAATACATGAAAAACTATGATGAAAGCGCCTTCTAAGTATATTATGTATTTGGCTGGTAATAATCTACAGTAAAAACTAAAAGTCTTGTCATGAAATGCGCACAATTAGCACGTCGATCTGCGCGTTAATCTACGCGTTGTGACCATAGTAAAGCTATCAAATTCTGCTCATTTGGACTGTGCACAGGCAATGTTTCAGCCAATGAACCTCCGGGTAACCCGGAGGTCCATAGGCAAAAACATTGCCTGTGTTTGCTATGAGTAACCAGGATAACCTGCCACGTTTTGGATGTCATTCGATATGGGAAGTGCGCGCAATTCATACGCGCAATTAAGCCTAGATAAGCGCACAGTTCATGACGGGACTTCTAGTTTTAACTACATATGGTTGGGCTATGTCTCAGTATTTACCTACAGGAAGTTTTACATGGCTAACCAAAAAACAAATTTAAAAAAAAATAGATCTAGCAAAATATAAAGACGACCGACAGTAAGAGGGAGGTTATCTTAGAAGTAGATATTGAATATCCCCTCACACTCCATGATAAGCATAATGAGTATCCATTACAGTTAAAACTAGACGTCCAGTCATGAAATGCGCACAAATAGCACGTCGATCTGCGCGTTAATCTACGCGTTAAGACCATAGTAAGGTTATCAAATAATTTTGTACATATGACCTGTGCACAAGTAATGTTTCAGCCAATGGACCTCCAGGTAACCCGGAGGCCCATTGTCAGAAACATTGCCTGTGTTTGCTATGATTAACCAAGAGAACCTGTCGTGCTTTGGATGGCAATCGATATGACAATTGGGCGCTATTTCTACGCGCAAAAAAGCCTAGATAAGCGCACAGTTCGTGACAAGACTTCTAGTTTTAACTGTAGCATCCGAAAGATTGCAGATAGATGATAATATGCTATCAGATTATTGTAAATTGATAAAAAATCAATATAAAATATCTATTGATGGTGTATTCAAACTAGTCCCAAATCTGCTGACTGTTGTCCAATAGTCACACATTTTGAAAAGGCGTATCTTCGCTTGTTAACCACACCATGGCAACTGCCGGGCTCAACAGTTGGTAGGATATCATGACAAGGCTCCTGCACCAACTACCTATCAGTATAACCATACAATATGGATCACACAGGAATCTACCCTCGCACACTTCGCTTGTTACTGTTATCTGAAGCCTTGAATGTATACCTGGAATGTCCACCTTGAAGGTAAAACTGAGTTACAGACATGGGTAAAAGTGCGTCGGTACCCTGCATACTTTTTCCGATGCGTGCTTCACGTATATGCGTTAAAACGCGTCAATTCCCCCATCATGCCTACTAATCCGGGATATTCGGATAGTTCAACTAATAAAAGAGTAAACTTAAGACTTTGTGGAAAAAATGAGAAACAATAACACTGTAAGAAAACTGTAACAGGTCTGAGAATAATATTTTAATTATTCGTTTTGGCTTAACGCTTTACCTACCATGAAAAGCAGACGACACATGCAAACAAATCTTGAATAACTAATTTTTTTCATTTTTTCGTCTCAAAAATATAGGTTATGACCCTCGTTGGACGAGCTTGACGAGCTCGTTCCAACGAGGTGTCATAACCTATGTTTTTGAGACAAAAAATGAAAATTAATTGTCGATTTTTGAGAATAGCGCTGGCCGGTTTTGGCCGTTACGTTGGGTAAAGGGCTAATAGGGGCGCGGTGGCTCAGTTGGTAGAGGTGCAGGCTGCAAGCCGAGAGGTCCTCGGTTCGAATCCCACCTGCGGCAACCGCGTTGTGTCCTTGGACAAGACACTTCACTCCCATTGCCCACGTGGGGGCACGGTGACGGTGTGTACTAAGGCGTACTGCACGTCGATTGTGCACCTGTCTTCAACCAATGCTAACCCTGCTTGTGTGGAGTTGGTATGTTGGGGAGCTTACAGTTGCTCGCCGTTGCTCGGTGGTTCTCTCCGGGTACTCCGGCTTCCTCCACCCGTAAAACTGTCACGGTCATGGTTAGCCATTGTGTAGAAATATGTGACCTTAAACACCAATAAATAAAAAAAATAAAAATAAAGGGCTAATAGATAACGAAGTTATTACTTGGTTAGTTTCATATCGGCCGAGGTATCAGCCCGAAGTAACGTCACATTTTACACTTCTCAATTATTAGATATGATTGATTTTCTTTTTCGGAATTGCCCATTATCAAACTCGGCAGATATGTTTTCAAACTCGGCAGATATGGCGCGGATTTCAGCCGATTTGAACCAAGCTAGAGTTGTCCTTCTTGGTCCGTTACTAGTCTCAATCAGTTATTTTTAATGGAATTCTTTCCCCGTTTTCGGCGAACGCAATTCAGAGGACAGGTGTGACCAGGGAAAACAGAGTGACTTGAAACTGAGTTTTTGCACGATGCTGTATTAAATATGGAAGTAAGTAAGGATTAGGTGAGTTTTTGTACAATGGTGTATTAAATATGGAAGTAAGTAAGGATTAGGTGAGTTTTTGTACGATGGTGTATTAAATATGGAAGTAAGTAAGGATTAGGTGAGTTTTTGTACGATGCTGTATTAAATATGGAAGTAAGTAAGGATTAGGTGAGTTTTTGTACGATGGGGGTATTAAATATGGAAGTAAGTAAGGATTAGGTGAGCTTTTGTACGATGTGGTATAAAATATGGAAGTAAGTAAGGATTAGGTGAGTTTTTGTATGATGGGGGTATTAAATATAGAAGTAAGTAAGGATTAGGTGAGTTTTTGCACGATGTGGTATAAAATATGGAAGTAAGTAAGGATTAGGTGAGTTTTTGCACGATGTGGTATAAAATATGGAAGTAAGTAAGGATTTGGTGAGTTTTTGTACGATGGTTATTAAATATGGAAGTAAGTCAGGATTAGGTGAGTTTTTGTACGATGGGGTATTAAATATAGAAGTAAGTAAGGATTATGTGAGGTTTTGTACGATGGGGTATTAAATGTGGAAGTAAGTAAGGATTAGGGGAGTTTTTGTACGATGGTGTATTAAACATAGAAGTAAGTAAGGATTAGGTGAGTTTTTGTACGATGGCGTATTAAATATGGAAGTAAGTAAGGATTAGGTGAGTTTTTGTACGATGGGGTATTAAATATAGAAGTAAGTGAGGATTATGTGAATTTTTGTACAATGGGGTATTAAATATGGAAATTAGAAAGGATTAGGAGGATGAAGAGTAGAAAGAAGAGAGCTGTATAGAAACTTCAACGCAAAATAAGATTCAGAGTCCTAAGAAATTCGTCGAAGAGGGAGAAGATATAGTTCAGCTATCCGAGCGTGGTGACTTCCCTGATGACTGGAGTTCGAAGTCATTTGCTTGAAACCTTGTCATTGGAATTACCGATCTATTCTTGATTTTTTACAGTTCGTTACTTATAGCATTGTCTGTCGCCAGAATCGTAAAAATAAACTTTGTTTGTGAAAAAGTGAATATATTTCATATCCTTGTACTCTAGTCATTATTTTGTTTTATCATATGACTCGTCCGTTTTGTTCACTTTAAAACGTTTGATATTTAGTTTTCATATTAATCAGTGATAAATAAATCCTTCCGTCAATTTCATTGGTCAATTTCAAAACTAGACAATTTGATTGGCTGAACAAAATACAACTGGGCCACATTTTCACAATTTGCATAATTAGAGTTGGGAGCTTTCATTGGTCAATTTCAAAACTGGACAATTTGATTGGTTAAACAAAATACAACTGAGTCACATTTGCATAATTTCAGTAGGGAGAATTTACGTTATCTGTCCTATTTGGGGTGGGTTATATTGTATTAATCTTTTACCTACAAGAAAAACGCTATTCATTTTTGTTATATTTTCACTTTTTGCTTCCAAAACATAGATTATGATCCCTCATTTGAACGAGCTCGACGAGCTCGTTCCAATGAGGGGTCATAACCAATGTTTTGGAAGCAAAAACTGAAAAAAATTTAGTTATACGGGGATGTCTTTTCCAAGTGCCCGAGGCTCGCCAAAACGGAAAATTCATAGACTCGTTTCATAAATATTAAATGAGAAAAACACTCATTCCATATCCTCTATATATAATATGACTTGGTTTAATTGTTTTATCAGTATTTTGGGCACTGGTGAAAATTTTCCCAAAGTTTTGCTGGACGACACCTTAATAGGTAGCCAAGACTTGACTTGAAATCACGCAAAGCAACTAGAGATGTACATGTTGCAGTCTGTTAGGGCAACACCCCATTCCCTTAAGGGTTAACAAAACTGTATAGATAATCAGTCACTTTTTTCATAAAAATGAGCACTCCAATTGCCATCACGCCCCAATAACGCATCAATGCCTAGAAATAGCAAATGTAGAATAATTTGAAACTACAGACGGTTTCGGTAATCAATGGTAGTAGGTTTTTTCGGTATCCCCATTATATCGGTATCCATTCGGGTTTTCGGTGTATTGTGCACCCCTAAAACAATCACGCCACTTGAGAGTCAAATGTGGTATTCGAAACGGCGATTCTCTCAGAATTACCCTGCTAATAGGCTGTTATTGGCGATTCGCCACGCATGAACGAGTTGTTTAACGCATTTCAAGTGAATACACACGTTTCAGAAAGTTACAATCCAGCTTTGCTCGTCTGTTCACAACAACCGAAGTTTGCCTTACCACCGATCGCGTGTTGCATTATCAGTAATCGGCGCATCTCTGTCACAAAGGCGATCAAATGCTGTAGTTCTGAATGGTAATATATCACTCAGATTATGGGCAGTGACAGAAAAATGGTATTTCTATATAGTAACCCACGTTGATCACGGTCGTTATATCATTATCAGGGAGTAATTGGATGTCACGCTGAAACATTCCAGTCAAATTGCTCAATCAAACAATTGAAAATACTTTTAGCTCCCAGCATGCTGCTGGAGAATATTCCTGCCCAGTACAAAAAATCTCTAAGCACTAAAAAAATATAATTTGGGCACTTGTATCCAAACTGACCCCTGTAAATTGAATCAGGTTTTTGATCAATGATATTTTGAGTTCAAATTTTCATGAATTTTGCATCTAATTTAGTCATGTCTGCACTATAGCAGACATGACTAGATTTGATGAAAAATATTTTTTTTAAATACTCAGCAGGTTAAGTAGGCCTTTGGTGAGATACGTCCACTTATGGTTGATTCCTCGTATGTCTCCGACAAGTGGCAATATTTTGGGCATTGTTGGATTGCTTCATTCAATAAAAATTATCACGATTCACAAGCCATTGTTGTATTTTTACATAGTTTACGTCAGACAGTAGAAATGCTTACACCGAAGGACTATCGGAAACCGGACGTGGTCGTTTCTGGGAGAAATATATTCACTCGGCGTCTTCATTCTGGACTCAAGAATTGTCGCCTGAATCCGTGTGTGAACGTGTTGAAACCGCCCGTTTCCTTTTTGTTAGGGTGTTTCTTATCCTGAAGGGGTCAGTGACTTTTCATCAAAAAGCATAATCAACAGGGTTCACTAAAAATAACAATTTTAACCCTTTGCACTCTGATGTCAAAATGGCAATGTTTTCAACAGCAAATATTTCCCATAATGCAGTTTGATATTTAACCAAATATACCTTGTTTGCCAGAGCTCAGTGAGCTCTGTCAAACAAGATATAATTGGTTAAATTCATAATTAAATGAGAGAAAAACTGAGTGATGGGAGAAAATTCTGTTACACTACCAGAGTACTAATGGTTAACTCATTACCCAACGAATCGGCCGCATCCGCCCGCGTAATATGCATATTCAGCAGTTGAAAAAATATTATTTTTCAAACGATTTCAACAAAACCATATCATGTGACCCCTCGATGGAACGAGCACGTCGAGCTCGTTCCAACGAGGGGTCACATGATATGGTTTTGTTGAAATTTTTAAAAAAAAATTTGAAAAAATAATATTTAAAATAATAAATTTTGATATCGTCTGCGTTGGGTAAAGGGTTAATACATATAGAAAAATATACCATAGCATACCATGCCAAACTGGAAGGGCATGGAAGTAAGAAAAGTAAGACAACAAGAACACCCCTACCAGACCCTATACTCTCCAAAATCTGTTGGGTTAAAATCAACCCAAATCAACTGGGCTGAGTAAATATGTACCCAATTGGGTTCATATTCACTCAATCCAGTCGATTATGGTTACTTCTTAACCCAACTGATTTTGGAGTATACATGAGTGAAAATCCCAGAGCATACACACGGTGGAAATTGAGACCATACTGGAAGATAAAGTCTCCGTGATGGTAGCAGAAACCTCCCTTAAACAACTACCATCCTCGTTATAAGCCAGTGCACCACAACAGCAGTCTGATACATATGCACCTAATACTACTCCCAGCTATATTGGACAAATGTGTGTACAAAGTGGTACAATAAACAAATTAATAGTTTTAGCTACTCACTTCTGAAAACATAGCTTTTCACCTCCTCAGTGTCCCCCACCCTATGAGAGATCTTACTTTACACAACTCTCATTAGAAATAATAAGGTCTAAACAAATAACAATACTCATTAGAAATATAGCACCCGGAAGCAGTACACGGATATAAAGGTCACCATTCCACGAACCCCTCCACACACACACATATACTGTGACCCCCTCAGGAAACGCATCCTCTCATTTTCTCCACAGAATCGCACATCATAACCCTGATCTTCAATATTTCATTCAAATTTGCACCGAAAAAATGCGATGGGCAATAGATCGAAAAACTGAACAGATACCGATATAATGGAGATACCGAAAAAAAACCACCAAATTATTGACTACCAGTACCATACTCCAAACTTGTTTCCCGGCACTGACCCCTAACAAGCATATCGGATATAGAGTAGGGCTGCAACGGTTCATCGCGATTTCAATGCATCGCGATACATTGGTACACAATACGCATATCATATCGTTTCATGTGTATCACGATACAAACGATACACTTCCAAAAGGTTGGCATGATGTAGTCAGCAGGTTGCATTTTCAGGCCCAACAAGTCTATTCTGTGCTTTTCCAATTTATTATTCCACCACAGGAGTCTGAAATTCTATCAGTATAGCTATAATTCACTTTCAACGTGATATTTACGTTCGCAACGTAATCCCCTTCTGAAGAGGATTACTTTGGGAACGTAAATATCACGTTGAAAGTGAATTATAGCTATACTGATAGAATTTCAGACTCTCGTGATTCCACTTGTTCATTTGTATTTCAGTAAAATATCAACTCTGTCTAAATTATAAACATAGTTTGAGGCAACAGACCTCTCACCTCTGAGTTGAACCCAGACTCCCAGAGGTCCATTGGCCTTCTCAGGTATTAAAAGAGAAAATGGATGTTACTGGCCAAATGAAAGTTGGACTCTGTGCAGTTTGTGGGCCTTTTATTACTGATAATTCACTCTCAATGTACTGCATGTAATGTATCGTGAAAATATTGTATCATGAAAAAAATCGCGATACATATTGTATCGTGAGTGAGACGTATCGTTGTAGCCCTAATATAGAGACGCACAATCCAATTTCATCCGCGGGAACAAATCACCGACTGACACACCTTTACAACTTGATGTGCAAGATACAAAAACTGGAATTGACATTTTCTATCTGTGTTTCTTCTTTTAGCCATACGATCACCCTTATTATCTAACAATCATATAGATTTTGGCCTGAAAACCACGAGAAACGGTACGTATCACATAATGTATCACATAATGTGTTCCGATTCCGTATCATATATACGAGGGGGTGCGGTGGCGTCGCGGTAACGGGTTTTCGTCAGATCACCGAAGTTAGGCAACGTCGAGCGCGGTTAGTAGTTGGATGGGTGACCATTTCAGCGACTGATTCGCGCTGCCGCGTTGTGTCCTTGGGCAAGGCACTTAACCCCGATTGCCTACATGGGGACACGATGACGCTGTGTACTAAAGCGTACTGCATGTCGAAGGTGCGCATGTCTTCAACCAATCTAACCCTGCCTGTGCCGCGGTGCAGAGTTCAGAGTTACGATGTTGGAGAGCTGACAGCTGCTCGTCGTTGCTCGGTGGTTCTCTCCGGGTACTCACCGACTTGATATGACCCTGGCTGTTAATGTGTCGTTAAACCCTAATAAAAAAATCGTATATACGATTCTCTGTGATTCCGTATCATATAGATTCAACTTCCGTTAAACACTGCGCTATGACAAATAATATCATTATATGCACCGTTATTACGCATTAAAATATGAAATTCAAAATTTTGACCAATTCCAACCCAATTTAAACTGAAAAACGGAAAAAAGGCTTTATGTAACGGGATTGTTAGATAAATGTATTATCATGACCAAATGCATGTCCTGTAATTTGTATCAGATTCTCGGTCGTGTTTACAATCGGATCACAACTCGCCCTGACGGGCTCGTTGCGATCTGATTGTAAACACGACCTCGAATCTGATACAAATTACAGGACATGCATTTGATCATGATAATACATTTATCTTACAACAAGAATATATTACCCCAGTACAAGTAAAAACGCCCAGACAAAACAAAACTCTGTAGTGAGAGTAGCAAGTGCGATCATTCGATTAAAAAAAGAGAGAACGTTTTTTACTTGCACTCAACTAGAATCGAGTCATTAGACATAACTCTAACATTGGATTCTTCACCTTCCCTGTTGACCTATGTACGTTCAGCTCTCTGGCCACAACAGTTGCTTATTCCATATTTACTGATCTGCAGTGTGCCAAATTTGACGAGAACGCCCGTTTCGTTCGCGTGGTGGTTACGCAGATTTGAATCTACGTGAACGGATGGCCGGATAGCCAAAAGTTGCATCTTGAATGGTAAAGTCTGAGTAACTTTACTTGTGGAGTGTTAAATCTTGTTCACACATTTTTGTCTTTTAATCCGGTCGATCTAGGCGAAAAAGGGCACCTACCCGACAAAAATTTGCAACAAGCTAAATTTGGTATGGTTGGAAAGAGGAGAATTCGCCCAACAACATATCCAAAATCCTCCGAAATCCGCTTTGGGGAAAAGTTTTTTAGGAGGTTTCAAAAAGGGCTAGTACTTTTAGTCCGGTCGATCTAGGGTTCAGCCCGGAAAAAATTGCAGCAAGCCATATTTGGTATCATTTGACGCGCAATGTTGCCAGGAACAAAATATCCAAATCCTCCGAAATCCTTCGTGGGGAAAATTTGTTCCTTCACGCCTGGGGTGGTTGTGACACAACGTCGGCAGTATATGATCACGGTAAATCCTCTCTCATGAAGAAGATCGCCAAATCCTCAGACATTCAACAGGCAGCTTCGGTTATTAGTAATGTTGTTTCATCTCCTGATGAAGCTGGTGCAGCGGGCATCAAGCTCTTTGTTGTAATGTATTCAGGTAAAGCAGATAGCTTAAATAACCTGAGATATGTTGGGTTCATGGAAATGCTTTCATCGTGCAAAACCGCCATTGAACCCCAGAAACTCCCACCTGCAGAGAGGGCAGCATATTTCCACAGCCTCCGTGTCCGTTTACAAGTAGTGACATGGATGTATCTATGGGAGGTCGATCTTGAGCCTAAGAAGTGGGGTTGGAAGCTACACGGTTCAGATCTCACTCCTATTATGACTGACATTGAGGCAGCACCGAACAGTCTGCTGAAGTTTGTAAGGTGCAACTGCAAAATGACACCAAAGAGTCCGTGCAAAAACAACTTGTGCTCATGTCGGAAAAATGGTCTAAAGTGCGTTATTGTTTGCGGAAATTGTCGCGGCGAGAGCTGCCAAAACGCAGAAGACGTAACGCTTGATGACGAGATCGAGTGTTAAACAATTTTTTGCTCTCAACTTGCATCTTATTTGTATTGAGAATGTTATTCTCCTTTTTTGGAGTTTTTGAAAAAAACATTTTTAGGACGTTTTTGGGGTATTTTCGTCATAAATTAAAGACGAACATTCAACTGGACAACAAAATTATTGATGAAGTGTCCACTTTCTATCTCACAAAATTTCCTCGTTATAGTGGTGTCTTAGCGTTTTTATTAACAAAATCGTAAATTCTGCCGCTGAAAAATCATGAAAACAAAAAAGTGCCATAAAAATTTTTCCCCACGAAGGATTTCGGAGGATTTTGGATATGTTGTTCCTGGTAACATTCTGCGTCGAATGATACCAAATATGGCTTGTTGCAATTTTTTCCGGGTTGAACCCTAGATCGACCGGACTATTATTACAATTAATGGGAGAGTGCCCTCTCCCATAAATTGTAACAATGCAAATCGACGGAGATGAAGTAACTTTACTTCCAAGATATTATGACGGACATCCACAGAATATGAAGCCTTTAACTTTAGGTACCTGCAGTTCATAATTAAGCCCAAATATGGGCTTCTAGAACTCTATTTGTTAATCAGCCTTTCTGTGATAGATTTTTAGACTTTTGTCTTCAGAGGCTATATATATTTCAATTCCACGCAATACATGAATACTTGTTAGTGGTTAAATGCAGTTTCCCAAGAATGTGTATGTAGCCGAGCGTTCGGTTAGCCATCTCCATATCACATGAACAGTCACTCGGTTAGAGTCATTTTAGAAATTTTGCACACTGGATCATCTGCTGGTCTGTCCATAAAACATCAATAACCCAATTATACAGTAATCTACCGAATCAAGGACACATGCCGTTGCCGTTCCCCACTATACCATGGATTGATTCGGGACTTGAAATTTGCCCAATTACCTTCACATTCGTAATAATAATAATAATAATAATAATAATAATAATAATAATAATAATAATAATAATAATAATAATAATTGATTTTCTAGAGCGTAAAACCACAAATAGTGCTCTAAAACACTTGACAGAAATAAATACACTTTTCTGAAATAAAGAGTCACATCTGTTTTGGTTGCCTCTTAGAGAGGTTTTGGAGAATGCTTCAGTAAATAGGAAAGTTTTAAGATTTCTTTTGAAGACATCGAGAGTTTCTGAAGTTCTGACACTAATTGGCATGGAATTCCGCAATCTGGGACCCACGATGGAGAACACACGATCATGAGCCTGATTAGATCTGCTAAAAGGTACAACTAGTTGAATTTGGTTTTTAGATCGGAGACTGCGCGTTGGTTTATATACAGTGAGGAGCTCTTGCCAGTAATTATCCTAGTAGCAGTATTCTGAACTTTTTGAAGCTTCTGAATCAGGCACTGGGACAGCCCCACTAACACTGAATTACAATAGTCTAGTTGTGGGGTGATGAAGGAGTGCACAAGATTTTCAAGTGCTGACTGGTTAAGATAAGGTCGCAGTCTTCCAACGCTACGAAGCTGCCTGCAGCATGTTTGACATATTTTATTGATATGGATGTCTAGTTTTAAATTTGGGTCCATAATCAGTCCAATATTCCTGGCCGATTCACTTTACATAGTGATGTTGTTTCCAACTAGAATTGATGTAACAGAGGGTATAGGCATGCGAACCCCGGATATCACTAAGAATTCAGTTTTTGAGTCATTCATTATCAGTTTAAAGTCTATCATCCATTCCCGTACAAGATTTATGTAAGTTTCCATGTTATTGACTGCGGCGAAGGAGTCACTTGGAACAGATGGGTTGAATGTGATCTACAGTTGGGTGTCGTCTGCGTACAGATCATGTGATATGACATGCGTTTTAAGAAGGCGACCGAGAGAAGAAGTGTACAGAGCAGACAAGAGTGGTCCAAGAACTGAGCCCTGAGGAACACCACACTTTAATGTCCTGCTTTCTGAACCGATCTTATTGATATATATTTGTTGACTACGACCTTCTAAATATGATGCAAACCACGAGAGAGTTCCACATATACCATGCTGTGTCAATGTCTGCATGAGAATACCATGGTCGACAGTGTCGAATGCTGCTGACAAATCCAAGAGAACAAGCAGTACAGCCTTACCCTCAGACACTGATTTAACAATGTCATTGGTGACTCGTAGTAAGGCTGTTTTTGTACTGTGGTTGGCTTTATATGCAGACTGGAAGGGCTTTAAAAGATCATTTTCATGCAGATGATTTTTGAGTTGTAAAGCAACAACCCTTTCCAGTAATTTAGACAGGAAAGAAAGGTTCGATACTGGTCGGTTTTTCTTCAGGTTGTCAGGATCAAGAGATGTTTTTTGATGAGTGGAGTAACAAGTGTTTTTTTCAATGCGTTTGGAACAAACCCCTCATGCAGGGAAGCAGATATAATAGATGTTATGGCTGACAGAAGATAATCAATTGTCTCTTTTAAAAGGAATGTTGGAATTTGATCTAGATCATTGGATTTATTGGATGATGATAAAATCATTTTTCGAATGTCGTCTTCTGAGACAGAGTGAAAATTAGAAAAATCACTTTTTATGTCAAGATGATCAAACTCTGGTGGTTCACATGATGGTATACTATCCAGAATTACTTGAATTTTAGTTATGAAATAGTCGCTGAATTTTTCCAGAATTTCTTCAGTATTTAGATGATCTGGGAGAATGACTTTTTGTTCTTTACCAAGGAGACTATTAGTTAGCGAGAACAGCACCCTTGTATTAGATGACTCTTCTATAAGAGAATTACAGTACTCCCCCTTCGCCTTTTTGATGATCTTATTAGTTGTATTTCGTTGGTAGCAGAACATTTGCCGGTGAACTTCAAGCTTCGTTTTATTGTAAAGACGCTCAAGTCTGCGACGCTGTTGTTTAGCAGCTCTAACATCTTCTGAAAACCACTCCACTTTTTCTCTATTAGTTATAATTTTTAACTTGGGTGGTGCATGTTCAGCCATGATGCCCTTAAGAGTTTCTTCAAATAAAGATAGCAATTGCTCAGATGATTCATGATCACAACAAAAATAGTTCGAACACAGAATTGATGAACTGATATCCATTTTCAAGGCATCAATGTTTACGGATTTATATTTTCGATAAGTAATTTTCTTGGGAGGAATTTTTGAAGTTGCTAGTATCAATTCGGCCAAGACCGCATAGTGATCAGACAATGCTGGATCTGTGACATGGACATTTTGTACTGACGTGCTGTTACTTTGACGAACAAGAATTAGATCCAAGGTGTGTCCTCTCTTGTGGGTAGGTTTTGAGACCAGTTGTGAATAGCCAAATGATTCAAACAAATTTGTGAATTGCTTGGCAAACGTGTCATGTAAATTGTCAACATGGATGTTGAAGTCACCGGCAATAGCTATATCACATCCATACAGGGCATAGAAGGACAGACAATCATTGATCTCGGTGTGTGGTTTGCGCAAATTCGCATGCATACAGCATGAGACAATTTCCAGTATCCACTCAAAAACACTAGAGCTCGTCGAGCTCGTTTCAATGAGGGATCATAACTAGGGCTGTCACGATTAATCGATTAATCGACTGTTGATCGGTCACGGAGAAATCGATTAGTATTTTTCGTTGTCGAATAATCGGTAAATTGTATCCCGTTTTAGACGTTTAATAATTAAAAGAAAATGTGATGAAAAAACTATTGTTTCTAAAGGTAAAGAGTTAAGAACATCGATGTTAAACCCCAAGACGCTGTTGGAAGCAATAGTCTTCCAGGTACATTCATCAATGCTTTGATGTTCTGAACTTTTGAACCGTCAGTGTAATAATCAAGACCGGTCGGCAGTTGCGAAGTTCGCAACTGCCGACCGGTCTTGATTATTACACTGACAGTTCAAAAGTTCAGAACATCAAAGCTTTGAATGCACCTAAAAAGGAGCGTCTTCGTTGTTTCCTTGAGGTAGGTCAACTGACTTGAACTTCATTTTTATCGACTTCAAAGAGAGGAAGAGGGGGGGGGGGGGGGGGTCATTTAGGTACGATTAATCGTCGATTATTTGCGACGATTAATCGATTCCTAAATTAAAAAATCGTGACAGCCCTAATCATAACCTATGTTTTTGAGACAAAAAATTAAAAAAAATAGTTATTCAAGAATTTTGTTTGCAAGTGTCGTCTGTTTTCATGTTAGGTAAAGGGTTAAACCCACAGAATATGGTCGTTTGGGAACCATATGGTTCTATCTTCTGGTAGAGGATAGAACCGTATAGTTCTCGCACGCGACGATATGTTGTTTTGTGACCATATTCTATCAGCCCTTTGCCAACTTGGCGTTGCCGGCTTAAGGAAATCCCGTCAAACGTATTTTTATTGCATTCTGCCGAAGAGGTTAACCCTTTACCCAACGTAACGGCCAAAACCGGCCAGCGCTATTCTCAAAAATCGCCAATTAATTTTCAAAATATTTTCATTTTTTGTCTCAAAAACATAGGTTATGACCCCTCGTTGGAACGAGCTCGTCGAGCTCGTTCCAACGAGGGGTCATAACCTATGTTTTTGAGACAAAAAATGAAAAAGATTAATTATTCAAGAATTTTTTTTGCAAGTGTCGTCTGCTTTTCATGTTAGGTAAAGGGTTAAGGAACGGAAAGGCGGTGCCAATTTTTAAAACTTACTTTGTATACAGATCCCACAGCACTGGTTTTCCTGTTTTCGAAATGCTCCACTGGGGCAATGTGTGGCGCACACAATCCGGTTGCATGTTTCCGTCCCGCTTTCAGAACAATAACATCTAACGCATGGAGACTTCTTGTAGAATTCACCAACTTTTCGTCCTTCGTTCACGCAATTCCCGTCCGTAACAATACCCCGGACGTTTACCACGCAAGACGCTGTGAACACTAGGCCAAGCATAACAATAAATGATACAATCATGTTGGTGTTTTGATTATTCAAGGCAATAAGTAACAGACCAAATGCAGAGATGTTCCGCATACATCGCAAATTTAATAAGAATCAGAAATAGAAGATGGACTTTGATTGGTATATGGAACAAAATGTTAATTTATCACTCACACTTATTAGCTCTGTGTTTATTTCAAAATGGGTCCGGAATTAATATGCTTGACATTTGTGAAACTACCGTGCGGGCAAATGTCTGGCGTCTATGACTCAACTAAAAATATACATGGAAATATCAGGCGGTAGTTCAAACAAAGGTGGCATATTTTCCCGAATTTCGAAATGCAAAATCCGTATCTTTTGTTGACTAATGCTTGAATAATGGGTTATAATCGGAATATAATCTACCTTTGATTCCCAACCAAACATGAAAACGTAGAGCGACGCATGATTTTAAGATCCTGGGATATAGCGCGACTTATTATATGCTAGCCTGTGAATTATCGCAAATTATCTAAAAGATATTTCTCGATATCTATCGACTCGATAGATATCGAGACATATTCCTCAGTAGAAATGACGTCACGCTTCGGCACATGACGTCGCCTTGAAGGAACGATCAGGTGATCTTTGTTATTGTTTTGAAACATACGCATTTGGGGTCAAACTAGGCTGAATATTGCGCAATAAAATGTCTCGTAGCATAACATAAAAAGAAAATCTACTCGTTTTTAGTCAGTATCTGGAATTATCTCATGAGTGTGGACCTGGAAGGTTTATTTTTCAGGAGAGGTTGCGCTCGTGAAAAATAAAACTTTCAGGTCCACACGATGAATTTTTTCAGTAGCTTCCTAAATGACGTTACGCTTCGACGGATGACGTCGCCTTGAACGTCCGATCAGCAGCTTTTTGTTATTATCTGGAAACTGTTTGCAATCGAATTGGGCTGAATATTGCGCAGTAAAATGTCTCCCAGCATATAATAAAAAGAAAATCTCCGCAAGTGCTCGTGAAAAATAAAACATTCAGGTCCACACTCATGAGATAATTCCCGATATTCACTAAAATAGCGTAGATATCCTCTATACACTATAACGCAACGTACATTGGTGCGGCACTCTAACGGCAGAATGTTTAGTCAGCGTAAACGGACGGTAGAGAAGGAAATACAGCTCTGGGGTTATAAAAGCTTCCTCTCTACTCTGGACGCGAAATATTTACAAGTCCGACGCGATTTCAAAAAGATATGTACAAATGATATTTAAGCTAATGGACATGAAAAATAATAGTTTCAGGTCCACACGACTGAGATAATTCCCGCTATTTAATTTTCTTTTTATGGAATGCTACGTGATATTTTACTGCGCAATATTCAACCCAATTCCGCTGCAAGCACGTACATTTCAAAACAAAAACAAAGATCAGCTGATCGTTCTTTCAAACCTGTACTAGCCAAATCACTGAAACCTAAACAAATAGTCCCACTTTCCTACGATAATTTAACCAACTAATTGTTCAACTCACAGATGAAATTTAATAATTATAATACTACTAAAGAGAATCTTCTCATATTTTTCATTAATGTTAATTTTTAGAACATTTTATATGTCAGTTTACAACACGGAATTTAAAACTCAGTCGCGATCTGGTCGAAATTATATTTCCACTTCCCTGATCGAATTACTGTAGTCTCTTGAACACGATTGAAAACCTGACAAAACATTTGAGACTTTGTGGCGGAGGACATTTCTAAAAATATTAAATTATACATTTGTATTCCAAAACATCGCTCATGGTAATTAAAGTAGAAGT
This sequence comes from Pictodentalium vernedei, assembly GCA_031216915.1. Lineage (NCBI taxonomy): Eukaryota > Metazoa > Mollusca > Scaphopoda > Dentaliida > Dentaliidae > Pictodentalium > Pictodentalium vernedei. Next base: position 491,898,272 of record CM062293.1, read on the forward strand.
GGGAACATTAAAATTGCCGTCTACCATCTAGTTTTTAAATTTGCCCCAAAGCTCAAATAAATCATATAGCTTCAATTAGTTCACCTTGGCCTTCAGTGAAGCTGAAAACATGAATGTCATTAAGAGGTCACTCATGGGAGCTATGCTCATAGTCTTTCCGGCAGATCTTGGTGTTCGGAAGATCATAGCATATAGCGGTGAACCAACAGAAGATGTCATTTGAGCATCACCTTTATAGGAGTTCAACAACTGAAATATGGGGAGGAGGCCAAAAAGTCGGCGGATCAATAAAGCCAGGAGCAGACGCCCGTACGACTCTCCCATTCAGCTAGGAAATATCGTGGTATAATATCAACGAATTAAAGTCTATGGCTGACGAGAAAGCAATTTTGGAGGGTTTGTTCCTTAACTCTTTCAACACGAGAGACCGTTTTTCCGGTCCAGCGACACGATACGTCATAATTTCATTAAGTAGGATGGCTACTAAGTGAACGTATGTTCAACCGAGACGCGAAGCGTCTCGGTTGAACATATGCCCCGAGCCGCAAACCTCGAACCATGTTACCATCAACTCATCACAATAATGTATATGTTCCAATGCGACACTACCCATAGCCTAAAATCCACATCGTGAAACATGAAAGGCTTATTTACTAAACTTGTGATCGTTAAAAGTTGCCTTGTTCAAGGCAACTTTTAACGATCACAGGTTTGGTAAATAAACCTCTCGTGTTTCCACGACGGCACTGGAAAAATAATCAATAAACCAGATAAACTCATTGCATCTTAGTTCAAATCATAAATCGATTTGTAATTTAAACAACACTTCATCCGGAACACCGTTTGCTGGACACGTGAAACATCCAGAAAAATGAAGCGGCTTGCTAGTCACTCCGTTGATGAAACAGTTACGAAACGGGCGACGTCATTTCAAATATTTCGCGTTGAGACGTCAGGCGGTAACATTTGCCACTTGAGCCGTAAACATAGAATATACTAAGCGAGCTCTCGTCCAATCAGAGGAGGAGGATTTTAGTCTTATTGGAACATAAAGATCTTATTGAATTTTTCGATATTACTAGGCCAAATAAATGAATCTATTTTCTCATAATGTTTAATATTGCTGAGTTGCCTCATGGCTTCCTTTACATACACCCGGAACTTTATTAAGCACCCCCTGAAATGTTTCACGCCGGTGAAGTTGCTGTTGCTGGTTATTATGTTTTAATGATTGCTATGTCTTGCAGTACATTTCGTCTAGTGAAACAAGATGGTTCTGGTTGATACCGTACCCCAAACACATCCCCTCGTCAACGTGAAGTATGCTACCCACGAATGTCACAAAAAACACTACCATATACATGCTATGCAATATATGGGTATATAACTAGACAATTTGTCACTTCTTTTATCAATAAATGTTGATATTGCAAGGAGGAGACTGTCAAAGGCACTAAGATGGCAAATCGTCGATATGCATGCAACAGGCATGTCATTCGGAGCTGTTGGAAGTCAGCGTGGCTATAGTCATTCTGTCATCAGCAGACCTGTCCGAAAACATCAACAAACCAACGATGATAAGGACCGGACAACCCCAAAAGACCTCTCCTCGGGAGGATCGGAGTCTGGCACGCCACGTTGGGCGTGAACCCTTTCCTTCAAGTAGGGTTTTGAAACGCCTTTGGCTCCGCAACAGGCGTTTGTGCAACATAACTGTCCGAAACCGTCTCAAAGCATTTGGTATGAGGTCCAGAAGGGTCATCAAGCGTCCTGTTTTGTCCGACCAGCATCAAATGCGACGTTTGATGTATTTGATTTCATCAAGTACTACATTACAAAGACAGGGTGACCATGCATGTATATATAACGAGAATGCCCCGATGCTGATGGAGAAGCAAAAAATTTGCATTTGGTGAGAAAACTATTGAGCCTCCCAAATTCCCCCCACACCCACCCTTACTTAATTTCCAACCTCAGTCCGTTGTGAGTCAGCACCGATAAATTAGTATGAATAGAAACAATACACAGAATATAGAGATTCAAGGACCTTTCTCCTTGTCCATAATCAGTCAGAAACACCTTCAAATCCCTCCTCGTGTGCTGAGTGGGAGAGAAACTAATACAGCATTCTAAAGGTACTAAGGCTAACTGCAACCCCCCTCCCATAACTCACTCTTTCACTTCCTTTACCCTATTCTCACAAGCATCAAGCGTTATATAGCACACATTCGATACGCAAAACATATACACTTGATTAACATAGATGTTTAGAGTTCGAACCTGATCAGTGTCAATTATGTTGTGTCATTGAATAAGGTAATTAATTGCTCGAGTAGGTGCATGGTGGCACCGTAAAGGTAAGGGGTATTGACCCTCGTCGGCGCACTGGCCTTCAACCTATGCTAACGCCTTTATGTTGGGTCAGTAGGTTGAAGAGTCTGTCAGTTACTTACCCTTCGACTGTGGTTCCATGTGTCTACTGACTTTGGACGCCTCTTCTTACCCTCATCCTCAGTATTTTTTTCAAAATGATAGACTCTGATCGATGAAGGTCCATATAGTATATAACATAATATAGCAATCACTGATCAGATTTTTAACCCTTTAACAACGTAACGGCTAAAACCGGCCAGCGTTATTCTCAAAAATCGCCAATTAATTTTCATTATTTTTTTTGTCTCAAAAATATAGGTTACGACCCCTCGTTGGAACGAGCTCGTCGAGCTCGTTCCAATGAGGGGTCATAACCTATGTTTTTGAGACAAAAAATTAAAAAAAATTTGTTTTTCAAGAATTTTTTTTGCTTTTTTGCAAGTGTCGTCTGTTTTTCAAGTTGGTAAAGGGTTAACAACTGTTTACTATAATCAAATAGGATTCACTGTATTGTACTAAGTCTAATCCTTCGTATATGAAACAAAATATTCAAATTTCCACCTTCTTCATTATGTTAGGCCATTCAACACTTCCATATTATAACTATCTTTATCCAGTGATTTGTCTACAAAGTGAGTGCACTTCACTACTGTAATACTCCTTGAAGAGTATTCCATTCACAATAGACATAATACATGGTCTGCATTTTTAATACGTTCAAATCTAGATATACCTATACTACTACTGTGCAGTAAAAACGCAGAGAGGGCAAATCCATTCCATACCATACCCCAGGATTATAAGGAATGTCATTGCAAACCGAACAGAAAAAAGTTTCCACCAGATCGCGACTGAGTCGCTATCACCCATCTCTATACAACTAGATTGTTGGTACGTCCGCAAAAAACATCACAACTCAATGTGCCCATCCCAGTAGATGGCGTTACGCCAAGCAACGCGTTAACTCCTCCCAGCACACGACGTTTGATGACGTGGAAGCTGTCACGCTGTGGCTGTAGTCACAGCGTAACAGCTTTCACTTCACCAAATGTCATGGTGTTTACCCTGCAGGAAGTTCAGTAGCACTGTATCGACTTTCCAATCTCAGCACTTGTGAAGTTAGACAGTCTGATTCACTGGATAACTTTTTTAAATATTTCAATACAGGCGTGTGTAGACCACCTAAGTACTTCAACAATGGCTATAGGGTGGTTAATATAATACATTGCAAGCTGCGAAATTCTTGTAGCGACCTAAATTTTGATAAATACTCTAACTATATTCTAAATACACCTAACTGTTCATGTGGTTATGAGACCGAAGACGCGAAGCATTACTTCTTCAGCTGTAGTAACTACTCATATGAAAGACTTGTCCTACAGAGAAATCTTGTGCATCTGCCAATAAGAACGGCCAATGGTCATCTTTATGGTATTCCAAACTTACCGGATTCCGTCAATATTCACCTTTTTCGCAGTGTACATAAAAACCACGAAGCGGTTTTAAGACTAGACCGCTAGATGAGCACAGGAGTCTAAAAGCATCCTTTTCCTATTCTGCTGATCTTTAAAGTCAGTGGTCATCTCTGTTTACCTCACACATAGCTCACTTCTGTTCGCTTGTTTGTCCTGCCTGTCCTAGCTATGGTAGTGGTGTGGACTCCGTCGATGTCGCGGTAGTGCCGAAACGTGGCCCATAGGCTTGTTGACCCAGCAGTGTTGCAGTGTGGCATTTCATTTTTTTTCTCTCCCCCCCCCTCACTTCTCTGTTCTGTCTCTTGCAAAGTTGAGTACCCATCAGCTTTCTTCTCTAACTTTGTACATACACAAAATTGTTTCAATATGTGCATACGTTGTGTTTCGCCATTACATATAAATTCATGTAACTACTTGAAAACATGTCATAATTTGTAATTGTAAACGTATTTCAAGGAAAGGATATAATCTAATTGCTGGGCACTTGTTATCCAATCCTTTTTGTTGATTATAAACAAATGAAATATGTTTAATCTGGCACTTGTGTTTTATCAGAACTAACAAAAATAGGTTGGACTGCTGCGAAAATGTGTTCATCACAACATATTCGATTTTCGACATCAAAGTATAGGCTTTAACCCTTTACCAAACTAATCGGCCACACCCGCCCGCGTAATTAAAAAATAAGCAGTTGAAAAAATTATATTTTTTAAAACATTTCAACAAAACCATATCATGTGACCCCTCATTGGAACGAGCTCGTTCCAATGAGGGGGTCACATGATATGGTTTTGTTAATTTTTTTTTAATTTGAAAAAACAAAAATTAAAATAATAAATTTTGATATCGTCTGCGTTGGGTAAAGGGTTAAAACGCTATCAGCGATTGCAAAGTGTCAGAACACGGAAAACCTTTGAGAAAATTTAATGTCGTTGGGAATTGTTTGTTTAGAGTCCCATTCTCACGACCCCCCCCCCCCCTCCCCACCAAGATGGCGCAGGTGACACACGTTTGTATATGTGACCAATGAGCATTCCACCAATCCAGCTGTAATTGGCCTCTGTTCGCTCTTGCACACAACACTAGAGTTTCAACTGTCCAAAACGAAATGAAAAGACCTCGTATCTAAGATGTCGTTAGTGTTTGTTTATCGCCTGATTTCCACAACAGTTTGTTCATGAAATCTCCATCCATTGTATGAATATGTTGTGACTAGCACGCGCGACATGATCCAATATAGTACCACAGGCTGTACGCCCATGTCAAGGAAACCTAGGCTGAACAACGATATAAGTTATTGTGATGAATTGGCGGTACACTGCAAAAAATATAGGTTCTCTTTAGAACCAAAACTGGTTCTAATCTTGTCCCTGAGATGGAACCAGTTCTGTTTAAACAGTATTTATTTCAAATCAAATAAATTTACCAAGATTAGAATTCAATTTTAACAGAATATTACATGAAATGAAGTAGATTCAGCAGTAAACTTGGAGCTAATTCAACGCAGTCGCCAAACATTTTGAAACAAAGGAGATGTGAACAGTTGGCATATCGAACCAGTTTTGGTTCTGCATAGAACCAAAACTGGTTCGATATGCCAACTGTTCATATCTCCTTTGCTCAATAATGATTTGAGACAACCTCGTATAAGCTCTAAACTTACGAGAGAAACCCCCTCGATTTATGTTTAATTCTGTTAATATTTAATGTTAATCTTTATAAATTTATTTGATTTGAAATAAATACTGTTTAAACAGAACTGGTTCCATCTCAAAGACAAGATTAGAACCAGTTTTGGTTCTAAAGAGAACCTATATTTTTTGCAGTGTAACATGGTCTGAGGTTTGCGTCCTGAAGTTTATGTTCAACCGCGAAGCGGAGCAGCTAGCTTTAACCTAAGCTCCTAGTCGCAAACCTCATACCACATCATCATCAATTCATCACAGTAAGGTATATGTCCCAATAAGAGCCTACCCGTAGCCAAAAACCCACATCGTGAAATAAACAAGGCAACTTTAACGACCACAAATTTAGTCATTAAGTATACCCCATGACGTCATAGACAAATAATCAGTAAATTAGATAAAGGTCAAGGTCACTCGATCTCAGTTCAAATTGTAAACTGATTTGTAATTTAAACAACTCTTCATCCGGACCATCGTCTGTTGCACGTGTGAAAAATTTAGAAAAATGAAACGATTTGCAAGTAACTACGTTGGGGGAATAACTGCGGAGCTGGCACGCTCAAGCCATCAACATGGAAAAAACTACGAGAGTTCTCGACCAATAAGATGGCGAGGATTTAGTCTTATTGAATCATTGGTCAATGATTAGAAAAATAACTTTAATAGTGATAGAACGAATAAATGCCTGAATTTGTCTCATCGTCTATTCCGATTCCATGAATTTAACATTAAACAGTAGATGTAATAAGGGTGACTACTATTGGGAGCACATAACTTCCGTGTCCATTCACAACACCTGTCCCTGTTGCCGATGCTTTTATCACCATCTCAGTCGTCATCTCTGTAACCTGAAAAGAAAACACATGGTATAAGTCATCATCAGGTGACGGGAAAGCGGGTCACACCCGGCACGTGTCCTTTAATTTTGTTGGCCTGGATCAGAGTGCAAGGTTCTATTAGCGATAACACATATGCCACATATACCACATATAGTATTGGGTTTCCATACATAACGTAGACAATACCTACGGTACGGCCGCCGTGGACTGGCCACTTTCCACGTGTGGACAATATTTTCACGGACGCAGTAATATTAGATTCAAAACACTAATTATAGGAATAATCAACAAAAATTTAATAAATGAAGCACCGGGTACGACCCGGTGCTTCATCAATTAAAATTTTGCCGATAATTTTTATTTACCTTGTAAAGGCATGCGTGGACATCACTGCCCATGCGTGTATTACAACCAGCCCACGGCGACTTTACTTATCCCGTAAGTACGACGTTAGCTTCTGTGTGAATCTCATGTTGTTTGAGCCGCTGCAAATTGGTGTTCAACGACGACAGGGGTTATGTTCGCCCCACAACACTGTTACCATGATTAAATAGTGGCATCCCCAACCTAAAATCCCAGATCCCCTTCTGTGAGTGGTGTTTGCTTAACAAAAATGAAAACAACACGAAAAACACATGTCACTCCCAGAAAGACCATAAACATGCAACGCCCAATTAAGGCACGTTATTTAGTGGGATTAGCTTCCCCATGGTCAAGTGATCACACAGACACGTGCTGTTTGTTTACAAAAAGAAAACACAGTTAACGCTTTACCCAACATAACGACCAAAACCAGCCAGCGCTATTCACAAAAATCACCAAGTAATTTTCATTTTTTTTTCATTTTTTATCTCAAAAAGATAGGTTATGACCCTTCTTTGAAAGAGGGGTCATAACCTATTTTTTAGACAAAAAATGAAAAAAAAGGTTATTCAAGAATTTTTTTAGTGAGTGTCGTCTGCTTTTCATATTATGTAAAGGGGTAAAACATGGAATAGTGCCCTGTCGGTTGAATCGAACCCGGAATCCAATGAGGAAACTGATGTATTTATTTATTTATTTATTTATTGGGGTTTAAGGTCACATACTTATGCACAATGCCTAATCGTGACCGTGGCAGTTTTAAGGGTGGAGGAAGCCGGAGTACCCGGAGAGAACCACCGAGCAGCGACGAGCAACTGTCAGCACCTCAACATTCTAACTCTGTTCAAGCTCCGCTCAATCAGGGTTACGGCGGTTGAAGATATGTGCATCATCGACGTGCAGTACGTCTTAGTACACGGCGCCATTGTGCCCCCATGTAGGCAACCGGGATAAACCGACATTGACTTGGTGAGCCTACTTCTCTAAATAGGCCTACTTTCAAAATTTAGAATGCATTCACCATTACCAATACATTCCCGAAGACTTACCCAAAATCATCCACTACTCCTACAATAGTATGTGTGTGTGGGGTGTGTATGTGTGTGGGTGTGTGTGTGTGTGTGTGTGTGGGGGGGGGGGGGGGTCCTTATACAACACTGTTGAGAAATTGAATTGGGGCAATTCCTTCCCAAGGAAAATAGAGATCCTTTTCACATTATCATTTCATGTTACAGTACGTGAAGAGTGCATCATCACTAAATCACCCGCAGAGTGGAGATTCCATCCAAGCAATAATTGGAAATCTGTTGCAAAGCATAACCAGCACAAGCAAAGTTTCAGTCAATGGACCTCTGGGTTAAACCCGGAGGTCCATTGGCTGAAACATTGCTTGTGTTTTTTGTCGATATGAACACAATTTGAAAGTTATAGCTTGGGTGATAACTCCACTCCGCGGGTGATTTAGTTGCAATCCACTCTCCGCGTACTGTAAGTCATATTATTAACCCTTCCAACCTTTCGGCCCGGGAACAAGAAATGTTATACTGTCATTTAGTAGGATAACCGCCGAGCTAAACTGTGGTGTAGACCAATCAATATTTACGAGGTGCAGCCCCAAGACTGCACGTCGAAAATATTGATGGGCCTGTCCCTAAATAATAAATATGGATTCTTCCGATTGCTCCCATTGAAATGACATGGAATATAAGTAGTAGTGCTCGCACGTTTCAGGGGCAGGTTGCAGGACCCCGGTGCAGGACCCCGGAAGTGACGTCATGTCACGTGACCTAGTGCCGCCATGTTGTGTTGTCATGGTAACCCGCGTGAGCGGCCATGTTGTGACGTTATCTCCATAGTGATACGTGGTGTGAGTGCGCATGCGCAGCGCGTGTTGTTAGGGTGATACGTGTTTCCGTCGTCCATTTTGTATACTGGAGGCCGCCATCTTGGTTTCTATGGTAGCACGTGATTGCTATGTTACCAATGGCTTCTAACAAGACAGGGGTATGTTTCGGAGTGTGTTCCTTTGTAGAAGAGTAAATCTGATTACCACAAACAACCCGACAATCCCTCCAAATCACCAAAATCCACCCGAAATCACCGAAATTGACTTTATTTCCCCATTTTATCGGTTTAGTACGTAGTGCTATAGTACTAAGGGGTACAAGGGGTGTATTCGACTGAAGTGGGGTAATGCTCTGGCTTAGAATTCTCCCAGAATCCCTTTTTGGATCTCTATCCCATGACGTTTTTCCCCTATTAAGAATAGCACGCAGTGCTATAGGACAAATTTACCCAGAATTCTCTGTTTCTATCTATACATGCAATAGTTTACGTCTATCTGGCCATGTTTCTTTGTTCTAGAGTATACTCCAGTAGCGTAGAAGAGCCTATTATTTGGAACAGTTTACCTTATTATTGCTATATTTAGGAATTTCTGGTCTATTCTTGTTAGTTCTGACCCTATTCCGTGTACTCTTGTTGTTTCATTTATCTAACTAACCAATCAGATTGCTTGATTTCCCATAATGCAGTTATCTCCGTTGTGTATAACAAAAGCCTATATCCAATGGCACCCCAATTTTAGCACCCCTTTTTGAAAAACATATGACCTTCGGCACCCCTTTTTGTCATATGTGCTTAAGTGAAAAGGCACAATGTGACACAATGTGCCCTATCACATAGGCACATGCTTTATGTGCCAATATGTGCTTATGTGAAAAGGCACAATGTGACACAATATGCCCTATCACATAGGCACATATGGGTATTTGAGGATACCTATGGTCTGGTATTGTATTATTCGAGGATACCTACTAGAAAATCCCTTTTTTGTCATATGTGCTTATGTGAATAGGCACAATGTGACACAATATGCCCTATCACATAGGTACATGTTTTATGTGCTTATGTGAAAAGGCACAATGTGACACAATATGCCCTATCACATAGGCACATACGGGTATTTGAGGATACCTATAGCCTAGTATTGTATTATTTGAGGATACCTATCTAGGATACCTTCTGGAGAATCCCTTTTTGTCATATGTGCTTATGTGAAAAAGCACAATGTGACACAATATGACCTATCACATAAGCACATGCTTTATGTGCCGATATGTGCTTATGTGAAAAGGCACAATGTGACACAATGTGCCCTATCACATAGGCACATACGACCAAAATGGGATTCCATAGCCATAGGCGTTTTCGAAAAAGTGATTCCACAAATGGGATTCCAAAAAGGGATTCCACAAATGGGATTCCGTTTCCATCTTGTCGCCAAAGCTCCACCGCCACTACTGGTCTATGGTCTATCTGTCCTATCATTAGCTTCAACAACAGTCTTGTTCCACTGCGGCCTTGTACCAGTACTATTGGCTAAACTACCATCAATTACTTCCTAGCTATACCTTCGCTGAAGCTTTCAAAATGTTCCATCTGATTTCCCATGAAAACATATAAGGCATTCCGTAAGTGGCCCAGTCCGTAGAAATTGCTAAATATAGCAATAATAAGGTAAACTGTTCCAAATAATAGGCTCTTCTACGCTACTGGAGTATACTCTAGAACAAAGGAACATGGCCAGATAGGCGTAAACTATTGTATATATAGATAGAAGCAGAGAATTCTGGGTAAATTTGTCCTATAGCACTACGTGCTATTCTTAATAGGGGAAAAACGTCATGGGATAGAGATCCAAAAAGGGATTCTGGGAGAATTCTAAGCCAGAACATTACCCCACTTCAGTCGAATACACCCCTTGTACCCCTTAGTACTATAGCACTACGTGCTAAACCGATAAAATGGGGAAATTAAGTCAATTTCGGTGATTTCGGGTGGATTTTGGTGATTTGGAGGGATTGTCGGGTTGTTTGTGGTAATCAGATTTACTCTTCTACAAAGGAACACACCCCCAAACATACCCCTGTCTTGTTAGAAGCCATTGGTAACATACCAATCACGTGCTACCATAGAAACCAAGATGGCGGCCTCCAGTATACAAAATGGACGACGGAAACACGTATCACCCTAACAACACGCGCTGCGCATGCGCACTCACACCACGTATCACTATGTAGATGACGTCACAACATGGCCGCTCACGCGGGTTACCATGACAACACAACATGGCGGCACTAGGTCACGTGACATGACGTCACTTCCGGGATCCTGCACCGGGGTCCTGCAACCTGCCCCTGAAACGTGCGAGCACTACTACTAATATACTATCCGTTTTCAAATGGTTAAGGTCCTGAAAATTTGTTTCTGTCGCTTATTTTCAACAAACTGTATTTACAGTAAATTATTTTACCACAGTATTCCTAATGCCACACACTTACAGGAGAAGCTTCGCCCTTGTGCTAATAATTCTCCAGTAAGAGGGTTGTACTAAGACGTACTGCACGTCGATGGTGCACATGTCTTCAGCCGCTGTAACCCTATTTGAGCGGAGCTTAAACAGAGTTAGAATGTTGAGGAGCTGACAGTTGCTCGTCGAAGCTCGGTGGTTCTCTCCGGGTACTCCGGCTTCCTCCACCCGTAAAACTGTCACTGTCACGATTAGCCATTGTGCACAAGTATGTGACCTTAAAAATAATAAATAAATAAATATAATAAATAACAGTAGTACACTATTACACTCTTGAAGAGTTAAATTGTTATTATTACTAGATTTTTGTGTCACACAGAATGCAGATTACAGAAGGTTAAATTTCTTTCCAATTCATTTTCAGGTCATCAGATTTTTCTCTTCGGTATTTTCAGATTTCCATGCTTCACTCACTGAGTGCACTGAACACTAGTTAACTCATATCTCATTGGACAATCCCTTTGGTGTTCAGATTTGAATTTCCTGCACTGACCAACAGTGTGATATCTCATTCTGTGACCTGCTAAAACTTTGTTGTGTTATATTCTAATCTGTGGAATTCAAAGATAAAAAAAATAAAAAAAATAATATTATAATCTGTGACATCCGTATTTGTTTTAAAAGTTTAAAGACTTGTGTGTGAAATATGAAGTGAAATCAAATGTAGAACTGTATGTTTCTTGAACTATTCAAAAGGAAGGAAGAGGATCGGAATTCGGAGGTCCAGGTAAGTCAATTTTAATATTTTATTGCCATGTTTATAATACTTTTTGTACTTTCAGCCTAAATTAAGGAGTCGTCCAACATAACTTTGAACGTTTTTTGAAAATTTAAATAATGCCCAAAACAGGGATGTGGCTAGAGGGTTTCAGCTGGGGTGGGTGGGGGGGGGGGGGGGGTAGGGGGGTGCCACCGGTGTAAATTCCAACTGTGAGTGGTTTCGATAGGTGGTTGCACTGTAGCGCTGGATAATATCTCGCAACCCATTATCCAACGAATCACCCGCACCCACCCACGTAATATGCAAATACAGCTGCTGAAAAAATATTATTTTTCGAAAAATTTCAACAAAACCATATCATGTGACCCCTCTTTGAACGAGCTCGTCGAGCTCGTTCCAAAGAGGGGTCACATGATATGGTTTTGTTGAAATTGTTTAATAAAATAATGAATTTTGAAATCGTCTGCGTTGGGTAAAGGGTTATGAACCCTTCTGAAAATTTTCACTAGTCCTGAAACGGAAAAAGAATCATTTATAATGAGTCTGGGTCAGAAAATTTATCGCATTGATGTTAGAGTTGAAATTTTGAGGCCATGTTAATTTTAGAGTAGGAAATTTGAAACTCAAGTTTCCAGTTGGAAATAAAAGATCAAAATTTCTCATCATTAGTTGGAATTTTAATATTTTTCATGAACAATGTTAATTTATTGAATTTCCAACCATTTTATTTTTGACCTCGGAATTTCCAACTATTGAAAAAAAATACTCCAAGCTGGGTGGGTGGGTGGGGTTGGGGGTGAGACCAGTCCCCCCCCCCCCCCCCACACATCCCTGTCGCCACATCCCTGGCCCTAAATGCGAGTAAAGCAGTGAATAATGACATATTATACACCAAAATAATGACAAAAGTACTGAAAACCTGAATTTATCACACTTTTAAAAAATTGCCAGCCACATAAGTAACCGACAAGAATAACGGGGAATAGATCAGTGATTCGAATGTATGAGTTGTAAATAAAAGACTCCACACTCCATACTCGGAGAAAGCATATTTATCATTTCATCACCGACTTGGTGAAAACGCCCAGATGAAAATGAATGACCACGAAAAATAGACTGTGTTCGGACGACATGCCTGTTGTTATGATCACGTGAATTTAAGGGCCTATATAAGTAATGAAATTTTGTTTATTTTGAAAATTCTCACCTCTGATATTCCTTCAATTCAAATTAAATATACACAAAATGTACATCAAAATGAAGGTTGGGATGTATAGAAAACGAAACTCGTGTGTAATCAACTCATAAAGTCGACTGTAGGCACCACTGGTTCCTGGAAGTCTGCTGCCGTATTCGCATCAGAACTGATAATTTAATAATATTTCACGAAAACAACTCGTGGTCAAATGTGCTTTACATATCCAAGAACAAAGCTAGGGGATAAAAATTCTTCAAAACACGGCGACAGAGCTGCATGTGGGAAAATTCCAAAGCCTTTGCTTTTGTTTACGTATGAGTATACTTTCGATTTCCGGTCGACGTCATCGGACAGAAAAAGCATGTAAAAACAACGCCGTCTAAAATCAAATAATGAAAAAGATCGCCTTCATACAGTATACTGTTATTAGATAGAGATTGCACAGTTGCCATATTCAATGCAAGGTATCATGATACCTGTTGAAATTTCTTAGAATTACAATTTTGTTTTTCGATGGAAATTCGTGGTAACGAGTGATTTGCGCATGTCTGTCGAGCATGGAAACCATCTTCAATAAAAAATGCAGACAGTGTTGTCCTTTTCCAAAATGCAGTCCTATCGCTGTATTCGGAAGTGTTTTCAATGCCTAGCTTTGTTCTTGGATATATGAAGCACATTTGGCCACAAGTTGTTCTGATGAAATATTATTTTATTATCAGTTCTGGTGCGAATTCATTTGCAGACTTCCAGGAACCAGTGGTGCATACAGTCGACTCTGAGTTGATTACATATGTGTTTCGTGTTCTATACATCCCAACCTTCATTTTGATGTATAATGTGTGAACATTTAATCTGAATTTAAGGAATATGAGAGGTGAGAATTTAAAAAAAAAAAAAAATTCCATTACTTATATAGGCCCTTAATAACCAACATAATTGTGATATTGTTCAGACCGGTAATTCACTGCGAATAAATTTAGTATTGGTAAGCAGATCAGTTATTAATGTTTTTAAATCCCACGAGTAAGCACCAGTTAAGGGCCTATATAAGTAATGAAATTTTGTTTATCTTGAAACTTCTCACCTCTGATATTCCTTCAGTTCAAATTAAATATACACAAAATGTACATCAAAATGAAGATTGAGATGTATAGAACACGAAACATATGTGTAATCAACTGATAGAGTCGACCGAAGGCACCACTGGTTCCTGGAAGTCTGCAGCCGTATTCGTACCAGAACTGATAATTGAATAATATTTCGCGTGAACAACTTGTGAAAACCTTTAGCACAGTCTACACGTCATATTTATGAAGGGATTTTATTGGAACTTGATAAGCTGACTTCATATAATGTTTAGATGAGAACATCTCCTTTTGGGCAACTGTGACGGCAACAGGGGCGAGAAGCCCGAAAACTTTTAGCACAGTCTATTCCACAGGCCAAAATTATAAAGGGATTTCATTGTAGCTTGGTAGGATGACTCCAAGTTTGTGGTTAAAAACCCACACAAACACCACCACCCCCTACCCCCCCCCCCTCCAATTAGGCTTTTTTTCCCCTTTTTTATCTCCAATATGCATTTTGAACTATTTGCAGTCACTACATGTGAAACCTTTTTTTTAAAACTTATATACCCCCCCATCTCTTCCACCCCACCCCGGGGGCCAATTAGGCACTTTTTTTCTTTTGTCAAAAATACTGGTTTATAGTTTTGTTTAAAAACCCAGACAAAGACCACCGCCCCCCACCCTCCCCAAATTAGACATTTTTTTTTTATTTCCTCAAATATGCATTTTGAACTATATACAGTCACTACATGCAGAACCATTTTTTTCCTTTTGTCAAAAACGCTTTTTTACAGTTTTGTTTAAAGTTTGTGGTTAAAAATCCAGACAGAAATTTTCATTTTGAATAGCAAATACTGTATATCACGTGTGCAGATATGGCAGATTCGTTAGGTAAACTGTTAACAAAAATGGCTCCGACTATTTTGTGTCTGAGCATTGCCATTCCTGGGAAAGTCGGGCTGCATGCGTGACATCACTCTAGTTTGGCGTATCAATCTCATCTTTTGTTTTTACCAATTTGACACAGATCTCATGCAAAATGGCACAGAATCGTTTGGTGGTGGTGGTGGGGGGGGGGGGGGGGGGGAGGGGGATATGATCCCGTAAAACTGACAAAAGCCTCAATGGAATTCTTTGTTTTACATTGATGCACTCTCTCATGACTCCATACATGTACTTGTTTTTGTGAACTGTGTTTATTTGACCCTTGGTGAAAGTCGTAAAAGGTAAACAACACAAGAAAAATGGCAGCTCTTGTGAAATGCAGGATATCCTAGATAGGGCTGCACGATATTCAAAACTGAATACCGGTATTCAAAAAAATACCGCGGTATACCGGTATATTGACAACTGTTAAGATATATGAACACAAGTACCACAATCGAGACTCGAGGCATCACAGTCGGAACGAATTAGCATGTCTTGATGATGCGGTTCGAAAAACCTTCACCCAACGCAGACGATATTAAAAATTATTTTCAAAATTAGTTTATCAGATTTTCCCCAAAGATTTCAACAAAACTATATCGTGTGACCCCTCATTGGAACGAGCTCTTCGAGCTCGTTCCAATGAGGCTCACACGATATAGTTTTCCGAGCTCAACGAGCTCGTTCCAATGAGGGGTCACACGATATAGTTTTGATGAAATTTTTTAAATTTATTTTTTCAACTGCTGAATTTATATATTACGAGGGCACAAGCAGACGATTCCTTGGATAAAGGGATAATATTATTCATTCGGGGCTGCAGTTAAAAAACTCAAGGCATCTTGAAAATTAAATTGTGGGTAAATAAATAATGACGATAAACCGATATTTTTGTAATTACACCGGTATTCAGTCGATATTGGTTTGAATAATATATCGGTTTATCGATATACCGTGCAGCCCTTACCCTAGATTACAATTATTCGTGCTGTCCGTTTCTTGCAAGAATGAGAAAAATATTTCATCAAGTCTGTACACGAAAGGTTGCAAAATTTAACTATTCAGTAAATTTAAGGTATTTATTGTATAAAATCTGGTTTCCTATATTTATGCCATAACAGACTTTCAGGCAGTACTGTCTGCCACATGGTAACGGTTCAATGTTAAATATTAGTTCCCACAAAATCTATGTTTTATTATAGAAAATGATATATAATTTATTGGGGGTTACAGATTTCTGACTTTTTGTGGACTTTGGAGAAAATTACATGAAATTTGACCAAAGTTAGGGCAGATGTCCCCAAAATTTAGTGTGTGGTCGGATAGCCTGATCGGCGCTTCATGCCTATGAAACGCTGATCCGGCAACCGAAACCATAACCGGGTCCACCAGTCTCTAATGTTATTTACACTTTTTAAATTTCTGTTGTTTAAGTTAACGTTAAAGCCTCCTCCCCCTCCCTCACTTTGAAGACCCATTATAAAAAATAATAACTGTAAATTGCTGCTTTAATTTTTGTACTTTACACTGAATTTAAGATTAGACTATTGCAAGTAATTAAATGAATCTGTGTAGAACGGAATTACCTTGTGTCGATGTGATCCTCAGCGAACGGGTGATTCGACTCATTCTGCGAAGGCGGAGCGAGCCAGGTCACGCGTTGTTGTGGATACATTTATAGATACTTGTTGATTTGACCCTTCCCACCCATCATATTTCTAAGGACGTGTTTTATTCTGTACAGGTCCAAGAAATACCACAACTACAATCATTTGTACAGAAACATGTGAACTCGTCACATTGAGGGAATGCATTTATTAATTAACCCCTTTCCCTACATCCTATCAGTTGAAATGCTACTCATTTGTAATGTCTACTGCAGACGAAGTGGAATAATATTGTTTGTCCCTATATCCCGATAAATGCTGTCTCTTGATTGGTCAGAATACTTTGGACAAATAGCCATGGCAAAGAGTGCACCCAGCATCCAAGGTATATGGGAGCGTGGAAAATCCAGGGTACACATAAGGGGTATATGGTTCAAATGAAAGCTTTCAGCTTTTCCTCGCTTCGATTTAAAAATCGAACCAAACACATGAAAATAGTCACAAATGTAATCAGATTTCCAACAATTCGATCATATTTTGCTGTTATAAATTAAATATTCGAATAATTAAATGAAGCAACTTGAGAAAAATAAAATAAGAGCAAATAGCGTCCACTCAGTTCCAATGAGTTCTATGTGCCAGGAGGCACATAGAACACATTGGAACTCGGGGGACGATAAGTAAACAAAATACTGTTTGCGCGTTTCCTTAACTACCCAATGGATGTAACTCTATCTGTTGTTTTCTGTTATTCACGAATTCGGTCCAACTTTTTACGGAGCATGAGAAACGCGTCCACAAATTTTTCTCCACTATGTTTCTATTGTGTTTCAAACGGGACAAAGTCGTTATCTCCGTCAGCATGAATGGTATATGGGGATGTAATACCTGGATGTCAATTTTTAAACACCGAGCCGCAAGCGGAGATAACTTATAATATAGTTCCTGTATTTATTTGCTTCATTTACCAGGAATCAAATGGCCGGTTAGAATACTTGGCTATGAAACCGGTTAATTATTTATTGTTGCGGGTCAAGCGTATCAGTATATTTGTGTAAATAATGTTTAACACGTTCAGTCATGTATATTATTATGCTTTTTGTAAGTGGGGTCTGCATATAGATAATGTTACGTCACGTAGGAAGTAATGCACAATTTGTATGCTACAATATGGTACTGGCATTAGTTATAAAACTTTGCTGGAATGAAAACATTCCAACGGAGAATACCAACCCATACCTTACTGGAAGTGATTTTTAACTGTTAGTTTTGTTTAGGCACTAATATTGAATACAACTCTCTACCCTGATGTGTCATAGTTTCTTTTGAACATTTTATACAGTTTTTAATGTTAAAGTTTTTAAGAATGTTACA
Source organism: Pictodentalium vernedei (assembly GCA_031216915.1). NCBI lineage: Eukaryota > Metazoa > Mollusca > Scaphopoda > Dentaliida > Dentaliidae > Pictodentalium > Pictodentalium vernedei. Next base: position 491,916,276 of record CM062293.1, read on the forward strand.
TTGCTAGATTGTGAATTTGGAAATCGTGTCAATTCATGCAGTATTTGTGACAAAAAATACTTCTATACATTCTACAGTTTAAAAATAGAAATGAAGCCTCACAAAGTAGATCTTCTGTTTCTCGGGCCATTTTTTTGGTAAAACTGTATGCGGGCGGGCTGTTTTTTATTTTATTTTTGAAATTATTTCTTTACCATTAAAAAGTTCCTGTTCTATGTTTTTAGGCCCAATGAATCTACAGAATAGCATGGGTGGTGGGGCATTACGTCCCTTGAGTGCAACAAGGCTTTGCAATGCTAAAGCATTGCAAAGCCTTGTTGCATTCAAGGGATAATTTTATTGACTTGGGTAAAATATCAGATAAAAATCATTTATTTTTTACTTTTTTAAAGTTTCCATTAGTTATAAAAAGAGAGCATGTGGCAGCCAAAAGGACCATGCGGCGGGGCCTGAGAAACAGAGTTTTAATATTTTTAGGCATAAACGAGCCTTCGTAAAAAAAATCCATTCCGCCTCTCGTTTCTTTCCAGTGGGCTAAGGTGGGTACATAACTATTTTCGATTTTTTTTATCTGTTCCCAACAGTGTTCTCTAGTGGCTCTGAGGTTATAAGGAGTTCTGATTTATCACTCGTTATCGGTAGATACGATTGTCATCTCGGCTAAGTAAATGCGGGTGTTATCTCTCCCTGCGCACGAGACCGTGGTCTGGCTGGGGACCAGTATGCAGGGGTGGCGGAAACGATTTTCAAAGTGGGGGTGGGGGGGGGGGGGTGGGGGGGGTGGATCGGGCGATGGATGGTCGTCGTACAAAAATTTTAAATTCCTGGCTCCCAAAACCCCAATTTCCCTGCATCTGAGCGGATATTTTGAGATATTTTTGGAGATGTTTTTGAAAGATTTCACACTTTGAGAGCCGTTAAAAAACGTCGGTAACGCATACAGGTGGGGTCAATTTTACAGCTTTGGTCGTAACGACCAAAGCTGATAAATAAACCTCAGCTGTATGCTTTACCAGAAGTTAACATCAATTATACTGTCTGTGGATTATCTTGTCTGGGGGTGGATTTGATTCTTGTTTGTCTGTAAGATTACTATCTATTTCAGTTAACCGACTTTTTAACAGACTGTATACATTTTAGCGTTTGTTGCCACTTACTGCAAAAAATGATTAGAAATCCATCGAAACTGAACCAGTACGAAAGAAACATAGCTGGAGATATTTTGGGGAGAGGCTCTGGATCCGCCTCCTGTTTCGCCAGCCATTGGTTGTGTTAAAATATGTGCATACAAAAAACATGGCCCGGCAAAAAAAGTAGCGAGACTGACCCCCCCCCCCAAACCCCCGGTTCCGCCGCCCCTGGTATGAGAACACAATTGGCTGCGGACAACTATATCGGAAATACTAGTGTTCGTGGACCATTGTCCTAGGGACATTTGCACAACAGTTGATGATCTATACATTGTTTTATCCCTGTCCCACTAGTTCTGGGTTTGGCCACACGCTCAGTATTACTAATAACTATTAACTACAGCTACTACCACTGTCTCCAAAGACTACAGCCACTATCGCTTCTGGCTTCAGATAATAGTCATCACTGTCTTCCTTAACTACACGACCAGCTATTACCAGAACATATATTATCTCCTGTCTGACCCTGGTTCGCTAGCAACAGTATCAGACCTGTAGTTGTCTTCTACTGGAGGGAACATTACTTACTTCTTATGAATACCGATTGCTTGTAGGGCTGCTTTTCAGAGTCTCAAATCCATAGAGGTGAGAAAAGTCGCACCTCTCAACGGATAGAGGGATGCTATTTATATAGTCAAAACCTGGACCCTCCAACCAGTCTTATTTGCCACCCACCCCCCACCCCCCCCCCAAAAAAAACAAACATTTTTTTTGAAAATGTGTCAGAAGAAGCTATCTGGTTCTATAGAAAATAATTATAATAACAATGTTGAACTCTAAACAGTTCCTTATATGTAACGGGATGATGGGATAAGAATAATGGGATTGGGATAATGGGATAGAAAAATAAATGGGTAGATGAGATACAAATAGATCAATAAATAAGTCATGGAAGACACCTGACCTTATCATTGATCCAACATTCATTGGCGTCTGTAATCGTTACAGTTGATATTATTGCATGTTACGCATGAAGAGTATGAATTTAAAATTGTCATGAAAAGTTTTTTCTTGAATGATCCTCCAGTGGGAGTTTCTCTTAAAGTTCTATATTTTCTGAAAAGCATAATTTGGTAACTGTGCCGAAAAATTGGTCCTTGGTTTACCACTCTGCAACATATCTACTTGCCTTGTTGCCATGCCCGTTGGATACGTATTGATATTAAAGAAGTTTTCAAACGTTTTTGGTAAATTAGAGTGGTGCCAGTCAAACATAAATAAGGATACATTCATCTTGTAGTGGTCTTTCACTTTTAATATTCTACACTTTTTAAACAGCGGATCAGTGTGGCAATTGTATTTTTTATTATTAATCAGGCGAATTGCTCGCTTTTGAAGTGAGAATAATCTGGGAACGGCATTACTATGACCCCCATATTTCGATTCCGTATTGCAGGTGACTGTGTATTAGTGAAAAGTACAGAGTTGTAAGGGCAGAGTATGGCAAGATGTGTTTTGCCTTGCTCGTTACATAAAGTGCTCTCGATTCATTGGTACATATATTTGAGACGTGAAACTTATATTTGAGGTTTTTGTCCAGGTATATGCCAAGAAACTTCATCATGGACTCGCCATTTGTTTCCGCCAACGAGATTTGTAGACACTCAAACGCCTATCGTTTGTATTGTATATTTTATTTGGTGGGCTGATCAACATGTACCTAGTTTTTTGGGCATTCAAAACAAGGTGGTTTGTACCGCACCAATCTGTTAACTTAGAAATCTCGTGGTTCGCAACACTGAAAAGCGATTGTATTATTGTATAAAATCTGGTTTCTTACTTATGCCATAGCAGACTTTCAGGCAGTACTTTCTGCCACATGGTAACGGGTCCATGTTAAATACTAGTTTCCACAAAGTCTATGTTTCATTAAAAAAATGGTATATAATTTATTGGTGGTTAATTCTTTCTGACTTTTTGTGGACTTTGGAGAAAATTACATGAAATTTGACGAAAGTTAGGGTGGATGTCCCCTGAATGTAGTGTATGGTCGGTTAGCCTGATCGGCGCTTCGTGCCTATGAAACGCCGATCCGGCTACCGAGACCATACACGGGTCCACCAGAGTCTCTAATGCTATTTACACTTTTTAAATTTCTGTTGTTTAAGTTAACGTTAAAGCCACCGCCCCCCCCCCCCCAACTTTGAAGGCCCGTTACAGAAAATAATAAATGTAAATTGCTGCTTTTATTTTTGCACTTTACACTAAATTTAAAATTGTACTATTGTAAGTATTTAAATGAATTTATGTAGAATTGAATTAACTTTTGTGAATGTTATCCTCAGCGAACGGGTGAGTCGACTCATTCTGCGAAAGCGGAGCGAGCCGGATCGCGCGTTGCTGTGAATACATTTTTGATGCTTGTTGAATTGACCCTTTCCAACCATCATATTTCTAAGGACGTGTTTTATTTTACACAGGTCCAGGAAATGCCACTACTACAATCATTTGTACAGTAACATGTGAACTCGTCACATTGAGGGAATGCATTTATAAATTAACCCCTTTCCCTACATCCTATCGGTTGAAATGCTACTCATTTGTAATATCTACTGCAGACGAAGTGGAATAATATTGTTTGTCCCTATATCCCGATAAATTATGTCTATTGATTGGTTAAAATGCCTTGGACAAATAGCCATGGCAAAGAGTGCACCCAACATCCAAGGTATTTGAGAGGGTGCAGCATCCGGGGTATATGGTTTAAATGAAAGCTTTCCGCTTTTGCTCGCCTCGATATAAAAATCGAACCAAAAACACATGAAAATAGTCACAAATATCATCAGATTTCCGACAATTCGACATATTTTGCTGTTATAAATTAGATATTCGAAAAATTAAATGAAACAACTTTAGAAAAATAAAATAAGAGCAAATAGCGTTCCCTCAGTTCCAATGTGTTCTATATGCCAGGAGACACAAAGAACACATTGGAACTCTGGGGACGATATGTAAACAAAATACTGTTTGCTCGTTTCCTTAACGACCCAAGGGATGTAACTCTATCTGTTGTTTTCTGTTATTCACGAATTCGGTCCAACTTTTTACGGAGTGTGAAAAAACGCGTCCACAAATTTTTCTCCACTATGTTTCTATTATGTTTCAAACGGGACAAAGTCGTTATCTCCGTCAGCATGAATGGTATATGGGGATGTAATACCTGGATGTCAATTTTTAAACACCGAGCCGCAGGCGGAGATAACTTATAATATAGTTCCTGTATTTATTTGCTTCATTTACCAGGAATCAAATGGCCGGTTAGAATACTTGGCTATGAAACCGGTTAATTATTTATTGTTGCGGGTCAAGCGTATCAGTATATTTGTGTAACAAATGTTTAACACACGTTCAGTCATGTATATTATTATGCTTTTTATAAGTGGGGTCTGCATATAGATAATGTTACGTCACGTAGGAAGTAATGCACAATTTGTATGCTACAATATGGTACTGGCATTAGTTATAAAACTTTGCTGGAATGAAAACATTCCAACGGAGAATACCAACCCATACCTTACTGGAAGTGATTTTTAACTGTTAGTTTTGTTTAGGCACTAATATTGAATACAACTCTCTACCCTGATGTGTCATAGTTTCTTTTGAACATTTTATACAGTTTTTAATGTTAAAGTTTTTAAGAATGTTACATTGCTAGATTGTGAATTTGGAAATCGTGTCAATTCATGCAGTATTTGTGACAAAAAATACTTCTATACATTCTACAGTTTAAAAATAGAAATGAAGCCTCACAAAGTAGATCTTCTGTTTCTCGGGCCATTTTTTTGGTAAAACTGTATGCGGGCGGGCTGTTTTTTATTTTATTTTTGAAATTATTTCTTTACCATTAAAAAGTTCCTGTTCTATGTTTTTAGGCCCAATGAATCTACAGAATAGCATGGGTGGTGGGGCATTACGTCCCTTGAGTGCAACAAGGCTTTGCAATGCTAAAGCATTGCAAAGCCTTGTTGCATTCAAGGGATAATTTTATTGACTTGGGTAAAATATCAGATAAAAATCATTTATTTTTAACTTTTTTAAAGTTTCCATTAGTTATAAAAAGAGAGCATGTGGCAGCCAAAATGACCATGCGGCGGGGCCTGAGAAACAGAGTTTTAATATTTTTAGGCATAAACGAGCCTTCGTAAAAAAAATCCATTCCGCCTGTCGTTTCTTTCCAGTGGGCTAAGGTGGGTACATAACTATTTTCGATTCTTTTTATCTGTTCCCAACAGTGTTCTCTTGTGGCTCTGAGGTTATAAGGAGTTCTGATTTATCACTCGTTATCGGTAGATACGATTGTCATCTCGGCTAAGTAAATGCGGGTGTTATCTCTCCCTGCGCACGAGACGGCATGTTGATCGGAGGATATGCTTGTTTTGAAGTACACAATGTGCGCACTAGACATGCTGCATATGGACATATACTGGCTTATTACAAACCACTAAAGACCGTGGTCTGGCTGGGGACCAGTATGCAGGGGTGGCGGAACGATTTTCAAAGTGGGGGTGGGGGGGGTGGGTGGGTGGGGCGATGGATGGTCGTCGTACAAAAATTTTAAATTCCAGTCTCCCAAAACCCCAATTTCCCTGCATCTGAGCGGATATTTTGAGATATTTTTGGAGATGTTTTTGAAAGATTTCACACTTTGAGAGCCGTTAAAAACGTCGGTAAAGCATACAGGTGGGGTCTATTTTACAGCTTTGGTCGTAACGACCAAAGCTGATAAATAGACCTCAGCTGTATGCTTTACCAGACGTTAACATCAATTATACTGTCTGTGGATTATCTTGTCTGGGGGTGGATTTGATTCTTGTTTGTCTGTAAGATTACTATCTATTTCAGTTAACCGACTTTTTAACAGACTGTATAGATTTTAGCGTTTGTTGCCACTTACTGCAAAAAATGATTCGAAATCCATCGAAACTGAACCAGTACGAAAGAAAAATAGCTGGAGATATTTTGGGGAGAGGCTCTGGATCCGCCTCTTGTTTCACCAGCCATTGGTTGTGTTAAAATATGTGCATACAAAAAACATGGCCCGGCAAAAAAAGTAGCGAGACTGACCCCCCCCCCCCCCCCCCCAAACCCCCCGGTTGCGCCGCCCCTGGTATGAGAACACAATTGGCTGTGGACAACTATAGCGGAAATACTAGTGTTCGTGGACCATTGTCCTAGGGACATTTGCACAACAGTTGATGATCTATACATTGTTTTATCCCTGTCCCACTAGTTCTGGGTTTGGCCACACGCTCAGTATTACTAATAACTATTAACTACAGCTACTACCCACTGTCTCCAAAGACTACAGCCACTATCGCTTCTGGCTTCAGATAATAGTCATCACTGTCTTCCTTAACTACACGACCAGCTATTACCAGAACATATATTATCTCCTGCCTGACCCTGGTTCGCTAGCAGCAGTATCAGACCTGTAGTTGTCTTCTACTGGAGGGAACATTACTAACTTCTTATGAATACCGATTGCTTGTAGGGCTGCTTTTTAGAGTCTCAAATCCATAGAGGTGAGAAAAGTCGCACCTCTCAACGGATAGAGGGATGCTATTTATATAGTCAAAACCTGGACCCTCCAGCCAGTCTTATTTGCCACCCACCCCCCCCCCCCCCCAAAAAAAAAAACCAAACATTTTTTTTGAAAATGTGTCAGAAGAAGCTATCTGGTTCTATAGAAAATAATTATAATAACAATGTTGAACTCTAAATAGTTCCTTGTATGTAACGGGATGATGAGATAAGAATAATGGGATTGGGATAATGGGATAGAAGAATAAATGGGTAGATGAGATACAAATAGATCAATAAATAAGTCATGGAAGACACCTGACCTTATCATTGATCCAACATTCATTGGCGTCTGTAATCGTTACAGTTGACATTATTGCATGTTACGCTTGAAGAGTATGAATTTAAAATTGTCATGAAAAGTTTCTTCTTGAATGATCCTCTAGTGGGAGTTTCTCTTAAAGTTCTATATTTTCTGAAAAGCATAATTTGGTAACTGTGCCGAAAAATTGGTCCTTGGTTTACCACTCTGCAACATACCTACTTGCCTTGTTGCCATGCCCGTTGGATACGTATTGATATTAAAGAAGTTTTCAAACGTTTTTGGTAAATTAGAGTGGTGCCAGTCAAACATAAATAAGGATACATTCATCTTGTAGAGGTCTTTCACTTTTAATATTCTACACTTTTTAAACAGCGGATCAGTGTGGCAATTGTATTTTTTATTATTAATCAGGCGAATTGCTCGCTTTTGAAGTGAGAATAATCTGGGAACGGCATTACTATGACCCCCATATTTCGATTCCGTATTGCAGGTGACTGTGTATTAGTGAAAAGTACAGAGTTTTAAGGGCAGAGTATGGCAAGATGTGTTTTGCCTTGCTCGTTACATAAAGTGCTCTCGATTCTTTGGTACATATATTTGAGACGTGAAACTTATATTTGAGGTTTTTGTCCATGTAAATGCCAATAAAGTTTATCACGGACTCGCCATTTGTTTCCGCCAACGAGATTTGTAGACACTCAAACGTCTATCGTTTGTATTGTATATTTTATTTGGTGGGCTGATCAGCATATACCTAGTTTTTTGGGCATTCAAAACAAGGTGGTTTGCAGCGCACCAATCTGTTAACTTAGAAATCTCGTGGTTCGCAACACTGAAAAGCGATTGTATTATTGTATAAAATCTGGTTTCTTACTTATGCCATAGCAGACTTTCAGGGAGTATTTTTCTGCCACATGATAACGGGTCCATGTTAAATATTAGTTTCCACAAAGTCTATGTTTCATTAAAAAAATGGTATATAATTTATTGGTGGTTAATTCTTTCTGACTTTTTGTGGACTTTGGAGAAAATTACATGAAATTTGACGAAAGTTAGGGTGGATGTCCCCTGAATGTAGTGTATGGTCGGTTAGCCTGATCGGCGCTTCGTGCCTATGAAACGCTGATCCGGCTACCGAGACCATACACGGGTCCACCAGAGTCTCTAATGCTATTTACACTTTTTAAATTTCTGTTGTTTAAGTTAACGTTAAAGCCCCCCCCCCCCCCCAACTTTGAAGGCCCGTTACAGAAAATAATAAATGTAAATTGCTGCTTTTATTTTTGCACTTTACACTAAATTTAAAATTGTACTATTGTAAGTATTTAAATGAATTTATGTAGAATTGAATTAACTTGTGTGAATGTTATCCTCAGCGAACGGGTGAGTCGACTCATTCTGCGAAAGCGGAGCGAGCCGGATCGCGCGTTGTTGTGAGTACATTTGTGATGCTTGTTGAATTGACCCTTTCCAACCATCATATTTCTAAGGACGTGTTTTATTTTACACAGGTCCAGGAAATGCCACTACTACAATCATTTGTACAGTAACATGTGAACTCGTCACATTGAGGGTATGCATTTATAAATTAACCCCTTTCCCTACATCCTATCGGTTGAAATGCTACTCATTTGTAATATCTACTGCAGACGAAGTGGAATAATATTGTTTGTCCCTATATCCCGATAAATTATGTCTGTTGATTGGTTAAAATGACTTGGACAAATAGCCATGGCAAAGAGTGCACCCAACATCCAAGGTATTTGAGAGGGTGCAGCATCCGGGGTATATGGTTTAAATGAAAGCTTTCCGCTTTTGCTCGCCTCGATATAAAAATCGAACCAAAAAGACATGAAAATAGTCACAAATATCATCAGATTTCCGACAATTCGACATATTTTGCTGTTATAAATTAAATATTCGAAAAATTAAATGAAACAACTTTAGAAAAATAAAATAAGAGCAAATAGCGTTCCCTCAGTTCCAATGTGTTCTATATGCCAGGAGACACAAAGAACACATTGGAACTCTGGGGACGATATGTAAACAAAATACTGTTTGCTCGTTTCCTTAACGACCCAAGGGATGTAACTCTATCTGTTGTTTTCTGTTATTCACGAATTCGGTCCAACTTTTTATGGAGTGTGAGAAACGCGTCCACAAATTTTTCTCCACTATGTTTCTATTATGTTTCAAACGGGACAAAGTCGTTATCTCCGTCAACATGTTTGGTATATGGAGATTTAATACCTGGATATCGGTTTTTAAACACCGAGCCGTAGCGGAGATAACTTATAATATAGTTCCTGTATTTATTTGCTTCATTAACCAGGAATCAAATGGCCAGTTAGAATACTTAGCAATGAAACCGGTTAATTGTTTATTGTTGCGGGTCAAGCGTATCGGTATATTTGTGTAAATAATGTTTAACACAAGTTCAGTCATGTATATTATTATGCTTTTGATAAGTGGGGTCTGTACATAGGTAATTTGTTTGCTTCAATATGGTAATTTGCTGGAATGAAAACATTCCAGCGGAATATACCACCCATACCTTACTGGAAGTGATATTTAACTGTTAGTTTTGTTTAGGCACTAATATAGAATACAACTCTCCACCCTGATGTGTCATGGTTTCTTTTGGACATTTTATACAGTTTTTAATGTTAAAGTTTTTAAGAATGTTACATTGATAGATTGTGAATTTGGAAATCGTGTCAATTCATGCAGTGTTTGTGACAAAAAATACTTCTATACGCTCTTCAGTTAAAAAATAGAAATGAAGCCTCACAAAGTGGATCGTCTGTTTCTTAGTCTATTTTTTTGTAAAATTGCATGCGGGCGGGCGGCTTTTTATTTTATTTTTGAAATTATTTCTTGACCATTAAAAAGTTAATGTTCGATGTTTTTAGGCCCAATAATCTACAGAATAGCATGGGCGGTGGTGCATTACGTCCAATGAGTGCAACAAGGCTTTGCAATGCTAAAGCATTGCAAAGCTTTGTTGCACTCAAGGGATAATTTTATTGACTTGGGTAAAATATCAGATATAAACTATTTATTTTTTACATTTTTTAAGTTTCCATTGGTTATAAAAAGAGAGCAGGCGGCAGCCAAAAGGACCATAGGCCAGGGCCTGAGAAACAGAGTTTTAATATTTTTAGGCATAAACGAGCCTTCGTAAAAAAATTCCATTCCGCCTCTCGTTTCTTTCCAGTGGGCAAAGGCGGGTACATAACTATTTTCGATTTTTTGTTATCTGTTCCAAACAGTGTTCTCTTGTGGCTCTGAGGTTATAAGGAGTTCTGATTTATCACTCGTTATCGGTAGATACGATTGTCATCTCGGCTAAGTAAATGCGGGTGTTATCTCTGCCTTCGCAGAAGGAGGCATGTTGGCCGGAGGATATGCTTGTTTTGAAGTACACAATGTGCGCACTAGACATGCTGCATATGGACATATACTGGCTTATAACAAACCACTAAAGACCGTGGTCAGGGGACCAGTATGCAGGGCGGCGGAATGATTTACAAAGTGGGCGGGGGGGGGGGGGGGGCTGATCGGCGATGGATGGTCGTCGTACGAAAATTTTAAATTCCAGGGTCCCAAAACATCAATTTCCATGCATCTGAGCGGATATTTTGAGATTTTTCTGGAGATGTATGTGAAAGATTTCACACTTTGAGAGCCGTTAAAAACGCCGGTAAAGCATACAGGTGAGGTCTATTTATCAGCTTTGGTCGTAACGACCAAAGCTGATAAATATACCTCACCTGTATGCTTTACCAGATGTCAACAGAAATTATACTGTCTGTGGATTATCTTGTCTGGGGGTGGATTTGATACTTGTATGTCTGTAAGATTATGATCCGAAATCCATCGAAACTGAAACAGGACGAAAGAAACACAGCTGGAGAAATTTTGCTGGAGGCTCTGGATCCGCCCCTTGTTTCACCAGTCATTGGTTGTGTTAAAATATGTGCATACAAAAAAAACATGGCACGGCAAAAAAGTGGAGGGGCTGAAGCCACTCCCCCCAGCCCCAGCCCTGGTTCCGCCGCCCCTGGTATGAGAATACCACTGCCTGTGGACAACAATATTGGAAATACCAGTGTTCGTGGACCATTGTCCTAGGGACACTTACACAACAGTTGACGATCTATATATTGATTTATCCATGCCACTAGTTCTGGGTTTGGCCACACGCTCAGTATTACTGATAACTATTAACTACAGCTACTACCACTGTCTCCAAAGACTACAGCCACTATCGCTTCTGGCTTCAAAATAATAGTCCACTCTGGACTACCAATGATTTCTGACACTATCATTTCTTCTACATTTGCTGCTTTCTCTTACTTCTATGACCACTCCTACCATCACTGTCTTCCATAACTACACGACTAGCTATTACCAGAACATATACTATCTCCTGCCTGACCATGGTTCGAAAGCAACAGTATCAGTCCCGTAATGGTCTTCTACTGGAGGGAAAATTACTTATGAAGACTGATTGCCAGTGGAACTACTTCTTGGAGTCTCAAATCCATAGAGGTGAGACAAGTCGTCCCTCACAACGGATAGAGGGATGCTATTTGTATAGTCAAAACTTGGATCCGCCAGTCAGTCTTATTTGCCCCTCCCCGGGGTAGTACATCCCCCTCCAACTTCCCTGTAGGGAAGTGGGAGGAGGAGGTAATGACCGGAGGATGCTAGTCAGAACTACGATTTCTGGTTCCTAACTTGTGTTACGATGATGAATAGTGTACCCTGGCAATCGACACTTTTGTTTCAAGTTCACAACTGACGTCACATTTAGTTGTGGTTATTTTTTTAAGGCTATACATCACTTTACAGCACCTTATTGATTTGCAGTTACTTCCAGTCCACAGCTGTTGACATTCCAGTTCAATGGGGAATTCTTTCGTTGGTAGGTGTATAATGTGATAGAGGTATGAAGAGCCTGGATGCGTCTGTAAATTCATCTCATATCATTGCGTACTTCAGCCTCTGAAAAATCGTTTCCTGGAATGATATCGCCTTTGTGTACACCAACAATGGGATGGTTCAGTCCAATATCAATATACAGGGAGGATAAAATAATAACTACTGTCTGCAGCCGTCCGGTTGCAGACTGCAGTTATTTTATATTCAATGCCTCGCGTGTTGACCTCTTATAAGACAACAATGGGACGAAATTATGCCCTCGATCGAAAAAACGGTCTTGCAAGTTCAAAAGGTTAAGTTCAATTCAATTCAGTTTATTGTACTTTTACACCATTACGATCAAGTGTACAGTATAACAAATAACATAGTAATAGTTGACAATAATATAACAATACATCAGAAGTACAAGTTATGTCATTTTGTTTATTGATTGGGTGCTAGAAGCCTATACTTTGGCCTCACTGGAAGGTATTGGTACCACAACTAGAGGTCTTCATGTTCTGTGGCTATGTTTCAGACTCAGTTGAGAGGCAGGTAATTACTCCCCTGTGAGGATGGCTGGACGTGTATGCATATTGATCCAGTGTGTAGGCCCTTCTAAAGTCTTCAAGTGTATATGGGTAAGTGGGGGTGAGGACAGTTATTGGGGATTCAGCAGTTGAAGTTGGGTAATCTTTTTCGGGTTTTATGAATCCGAAGCCATGAATAATGCAGTTTGTTGAGTAGGCATTTTATTGGCAAAGTGATCAAGTTCATCGAAGATCACATAAGTGTCCAGATGTGCGATTCCAAAAGGCTGAGACGTGTTGGTTCATGTGAATTCCTTTTTAACTGAGTAGGGTGTGTGATAGGTGTACGGGTGCGATCACACGCTTCAGAATTTTAGCACTGTTTTTGACTCATTTTGGGAACACACGACGCGATGTCCGTACGTTCTATGACAGGGTGCCTCGTGATTCGATACGTAGAATAGAATCTAATTGAATCCCTGTGACGATAACGAATCCAACTAAATATTGAAACTTAAGATGGCTCTAACATAGAACTGTCGTCATCTGCTTTCGTTTGATGTAACAGTTGTCTGCCGACAGAATGCAACTGGTGATGAGCATTGACAGCAATTTAAACATATGTGTCCAAAGCTAGTTTCGAACCATATTTGAAAGAAAACGGTAGGATCATTTTACTCTTTGAACAGAAAAAACAGCCAACCGCATGTTCTACACAACAAACACGATTGACCATTCACCCAACGCACACAATATCGAAATTAATTTTTTTTTTAAATTAATCAAATGTTTTCACATAACTATATCATGTACCTCCATCCCCACTCCCCCGGCCCACTGTGCGAGCTCGAGGAGATCATTTCAATGAGAGGTCAAATGATATGGTTTTGTTGAATTTTTTGGAAATTTTATTTTTTTCAACTGCTCAATTTGTTAATTGCACGAGTGGATGTGGCTGTTTCCTTACGTAAATGGCTAACTTACATAAACCTGGGTAATAGGAGTAAATTATCGAATATCAAGATCATAAAACTTTATGACGTAACATTCTGTGTATTCAAGCGCCGTCTGCCTATTCAGACAGATGTCACTTGACTAGGATCAACTACTCGTGTTATACGACTTCTCAAAGTGCTTGCCCAATCAACGTTGAAGGCGATAGAAGTAGGAGAGGGACGGATTGCCCTTGATTAGCCGGATCTCATGGGACGCACAGTCACGTGACCTAGTTACGTCATATTTGGTTGTCATGGTAGCGTTCTTGAGCGGCCATCTTGTGACGTCATCCCATAGTGATACGTGGTCTTAGTGCGCATGCGCAGAGCGTGTTGTTGATGTGACATATGTTTCTGTTGTCAATTTTGTGAACTGTAGGTTGACATCTTCCCAATATGATGGGGGTATATTCTGTGGGTGCGTTCCTTTGTATAAGAGTCAATCTAAATACCCAAATATATCCGACAATTTTCCCAAATCACCACCCCCCCCCCCCCCCCCAACTACCGAAATAGGTTCGGATTCCCCCAGAATCCTCCTTTTGTTCAAGCATAGTCGCGTTCTTTTGAATAAGAGAAAATCTAATTACCAAAAATCCTCACTTAGAATAATCACAGGATTTCTAGAGACTCTCCCATTTTTCAAATAATAGGCGAGTACATAAGTATTTAGGCGTCAATCTAATTACCCAGTGTCCTTAATTGGAATTGGCACAAACAATCCGACAACTATTTATTAGGCTCGGGTTGCCCTAAAATCCTCTTTTTACGAATAATAGGCGCGTTCATACATCTCATTAAAGGACTACTGGAGGGACCACTTCTCAAACAAGAGGACCGTGAGATCCTTCTTGGGTGGGTTCGATTGAATCTGAGTATACTCCAGTAGCACAGATGGGCCTTAAAGTTGGAACAGTTCAGCTTGTTGGTTACTATGTTTAGCCTTTCCTGTCTGTTCTGCTATTTCTGAACTTTTTTCCGAGTATTCTTCTGATCCGAACAACCTAATACACGTTTCATTTAGCCGGATCACTCTACTTTAGCGCCACGCCCCGTGGTACTCCACTGCCAGAACCCCTAACTAACATCGTTTAAGGTAACAAGGGGCATGAGGATATCCTTCACTGAGGTATAATTTGACATTCCTCTTATCCTCGTCTGGGTATCGGACGACCACACCAGTTGCACCCCACTTCCAGCACCCCTAAATAACGAACGACTGGCTTTCGATGCCCATTTTCTATCGAATAAGGCCATGCGGGGCATGAAGGAATCCCTGAATGAGGTATATTCTACCATCCCCGTTATACTTATCTTGGTATCGAACGGCCGCGTCCAGTGACACCCCAATTCCAGCACCCCCAACAAATGATTGACGTTCGGCGCCCCTTTTCTTTCGTATGAGGGCATGAGGAAATCCCTGAATGAGGAATAATCTACCTTCCCTCTTATCCTCATCGGCCACGTCCCTTGGCACACCACTTCCAGCACCCCTAACAAACGACTGACCTTCGGTACCATTTTTAGCTTACCAACGATGTTGCGCGAGCTCATGTCATGACCCGAGGCTCGTCGGCGTCAACACTTGTGTTAAAGTTTAGAAAATGTCTGACCTGTTTTACAATGTTAGACTTTTTGTCAGTGTGGACGTAGAAAATCTCTGACCTGTTTTGCTGTACATGAGTGGAGGCTACCACCGGTATGCTGTGGCTTTCATATTTCATATACGTGTTAAATGCATCAGTATAAGATGACATTAACCCTTGGATGGACATTTTTTTGAGCTTTTGGACTTTTTTTTTGCACTGTTAGACTTTTTTGTCAGTGTGGACTTTCTGACCTGTTTTGCCATGTATATACATGACCGGACATTTTTGCAGATTTGTAATAAGCCTAGATTTATTGCATGTCGTGCGTTGGTGGGCTAATGGGGGTGGAAACACTCCTCTTGTTTATAGTATGATGTCATGAGAGGTATGATGAATACCCTGAATGAGGTATATATAGTATATAGCCATAGTAGCTTGGTGTACCAAATGTTCACCACGAGAGGTGAAGTGGTGTTAACCACGAGCCTTTGGCGCGCGGTTAACACCACTTCACCACGAGTGGTGAACATTTGGTGCACCAAGCTACTTTGGCTATAGGGGGCGCGGTGGCTCAGTTGGTAGAGGTGCAGGCTGCAAGCCGAGAGGTCCTCGGTTCGAATCCCACCTGCGGCAACCGCGTTGTGTCCTTGGGCAAGACACTTCACCCCGATTGCCTACATGGGGGCACGATGACGCTGTGTACTGAGGCGTTCTGCACGTCGCCGGTGCGCATGTCTTCAACCAATCTAACCCTGTCTGTGCTGCGGTGCAGAGTTCAGAGTTACGATGTTGGAGAGCTGACAGCTGCTCGTCGTTGCTCGGTGGTTCTCTCCGGGTACTCCGGCTTCCTCCATCCGTAAAACTGTCACGGTCACGATTAGCCATTGTGCATAAGTATGTGACCTTAAACACCAATAAATAAATAAATAAATAATACTTTGGCTATATTTTATTTATACCATGATCGTCAGATTATTAAGAGTCGCTATTATTTTTTCTTGATTTTACTGAACAGCAGACGAACATACGTGCGAATCCGTTTTTGTTTACATGAGCATTGGTGGGCGGTACTTCTGTCAATGTTATCGCCGAAACGAAACGGAAAAGAAACGGAGCCTTTTTCATTTTAATAACGTAATAACATACTATTTCGAGTTATGGATGCTTTATTAACATGAGACAAAGCATGCTTGTTAATTTTTGGCATCTTATGCGGTAAACTCATTTAAAAATGTTATAAATAATTGCCACTTTCATTTCACTTTTCGCGCGCAAGGCGTCGTGCGATAAATTTAGACAAGTTTGCATTCAGGTCGACGTCACCAAAGGTCAGCTTGAATGAAGTTCCACTGTAGGTGTAAATTTTAGCTATTGAAAACCCATTGCTAACGTGTTCACCACGGTTGGTGAAAAAGCTAAAATTTATGTCATAGGCTTTTTATATATAGTATAATAGGTAATGATGGCATAAAAGCTAACATCCCTCTTATCCTCATCTGGGTATTGAACGGCCACGTTCCGTTGCGCCTCATTCCCAGCACCCCTAACATAAAAATGTATGACCTTCGGCACCCCTCCCTTTTCCATCGTACAAGGACACGAGGGCCACGAGGAAATCCCTGAATGAGGTATAATATACCTCCCATCTTGTCCCCAGCTGGGTATCTCACTGCCACGTCCCTTGGCATTCCACTTCCAGCACACCCACCTAACAAAGGACTGGCCTTTCGGCACAACTTTTTTTATCTTATGAGACAACGATGTGCGTAAGGAAGTCCCCTAGTATACAAAATTGACGACAGATATATGTGTCGCCCTAACAAGCGCTGCGCATGCGAACTAAGACGCATCACAATGTGGATGATGTTACAAGATGGCAACTCACGCTGGCGACCGTGACAACCAAACGTGACGTAACTGGGTCACGCGACTATGGCGGAATGAGATCCGGCCAGTTAGGGACGATCCATTTCTCTCCAACTGCTGGCGATAGAACTCCAGTTCTGGTTTTGGGTGTTAAATGTTTATGATTCTCGACACATCCTACAAACTATACAAACAGTTTCGTTCGCGCGCGAATAAAATGAAAAACGACGTGATGGTGTACTGACATTGAGACTTTTCAAAATGGAAATGGTGATCTTCAAAACTAATTTAAAACTGTGTGTTCCAAAATATAACACTGAAAATGATCTCTGTGTTAGAAGGTCATGTTCCGTCGAAGTTTTATTTTATTTCAAACTTTTCAATTGACAGTTAGGTACAGTTCAAAGATACGAAGTAATTTCAAAGCCTCGTTACTTTTGTTCTTTCTTTATCTATGGTTACGGTAGTTTCTGAAAGAGTATATTCTCGAAATAAAAAAAAAACAAACTGTGACCGTGAGATCGGAGCCCATTGTTGACTGTGAAGCTCGGATATTTTTTCAGATATCTTGGGCGTGCGATCGACAATTCGCCATTTTTCATTAGCTGACTAAGAGACGTGCGTGAGCAATCGTTCGCATTTCCTCTAGGGTCGCGGATGCTAGTGTATTCAGTTGGTTTACTTATACACACAAAATTAAGATGCTCACCTCTAAAGTGGTATAACTTCTATCTTGTGGTGGGGCGTTCTCGTCACCTTCAAAGAGAATGTTACTTTGGTTTAAAATATTTGAAAATTTCATGCAATGAAATACAACTCAGTGCAGACGAAACTCTTACTAATATCACTTTTTATTATAACATCTTCCATATTAAGCATTTAAGCTCATTGTGAATACATGTTTGTAACAATTGATTGCAAGTTGTCACAATAGAATTTTTTGCAAAACCTGCATATTAATATAGATGAGTTTCCTAAACTTTTTTCTAAATGACGAGACCATTCGGGAGCATCCCGTTGAAATGATTATGAATGACCACAACATTAAAAGAAAGGGTACTATCAACATGTTGAATGAATCCTACGCTCAGTGAGTGAGCGAGTGAGTGAGTGACACATTTTTGGAGAAAAAATAGAAAAACCATTAAAAGATGACGAAATAGAAAAAGGGACGATTGGGTAATAAAACCTTGAGAAATTATGCTGGCCTACATATTGATCATTCTTCCACTGTGCTAGAGTTTTGGTTTGATGAACAGATACACCAACACTTCATTATACGACCTTCATCAAGGACTAGCCGCCAATGATGACGCTTGTGATTCAAGGCTTGGTGTATGTCTGACAATGAAGCGTTGCGCTCTCAAAATTGTATGTAGTCATTATATTAGCAAACAATAATATCGTGGAATGTCAAATCCGACAGTATTAATTGTACTATGAGTGGAAACAACTGCGGAAAATCTACCAACTTATCGTCGAATCTACCCTCAGTCTACTGTCTTGGAAAATATTTGGAATAAAAATTGTTTAAACTAAACGATAACATCTTTGTTTAATAAAAAACAATTGCATATTTGTTTGAGTCACGTGGTTACCATTGACGTCACGCGGGTTACCAAGCTGGGGGCGTGAGGGCGGCCATGTTGTGACGTCATCACCATGGTGATACTTGGTGGAAATGTAATATTATTACGCTGACACGCACTTGCTTCGATCATTTCGTTTACTAAAGGCCACCATCTTTCTAAGCAATGGTGACACGTGGTTATTATTATGGAACCCGAAGTTCTTGAATGGGATGGAGTGTTGTCTGTTGATTTGTTTGATATGATGGGGTATATCTAACTTTCCAAATTACTTAATCCGACAACGTCCACAACTTACCGAAACAGACGTCATATAACTCGGATTCTAAACTCATGTTCGTGAAATGCCACATGTCATGTATTGTTTACGTTTCTTTTACTTCGAATATAGAGTTATCACTCTTTTGCTGGACTCCTCAAACTAGTGATCAATCTGTCGATACTCGCGACTGATGACTGAAGATAAACGCCTTTGAACGGTATCATCAGTGTTTACTAGCGTCACTTTGAGCATCACAGACAGTATTACAGCACAGTCACCATGGAGTGGTCGTAATCCACGTGCAGGCAGTTGGGTCCGCGCACACGTTTATCAGGTAATAAAAATCATCAGCGAAATTTTAATTAATGATGCACCGGGTTGTACCCAGTGCTTCATTGATTAACTTTTTGATGATTATTCCTATAATTGGTGTATCAAATCTAGTATTATTATTGCGTCCGTGGAAATATTGCCCACCCGTGGAAAGTGACCAGTTCACGACGGCCTTATTGTAGGACCGCAACAATGAACAAAGTCATTCATATCCTTAAACTGCCCACATTGGAAGACATACCCAGGTGTTGGCTTTATGGTCCTCTATTATGAGTGAAGCAGATACTATTGACAGAACCAGACAAACACTAATTTGCTGCCTGGTGTTTCCATGAAGGTGGTGGGGTTTATGATAGCTCTTGTTGTTAGGACTACCATATGGCTTCTATAACAACAAGAGCTAACTACTGTACAGCAGTATCTTTCACCAATCAAATCTAATGCACTGCTCGACAGCACTAGAAAAAATGGAGAACTGAAGCCGCGTGCTCACTAATGCACACATGTCGCAATTGGTATGGGCGCCAACGCTTGCTATCAACTGGACGTCACTGGCCAAGTGACTGATGGCATCAAATGGGGTACTGGAAGAGATGCGGCAAAATGGTCTTAAAACCATATTCAATACCTCTCTCCTCATTCCTCGCTTTAGATTCAGATCTCTCAGCTGAGCTCATACCTTTGCTTAGGCGTTATTAGTGAGATAGGAAAATATGAAACATTGTTTTTTTTAATCACAAATCTCAACCAAGACAACCTTTATTAAGATAATAATAAATGATACAGTACGAATAATATGGAATGGTCTCGACGGCCGGGTATGGGGGTTACATGGTATGGGTTTGTTGAAAGTTTTTGGATTTCTTTTTAACTGCTTAATTTATAAATTACGGGGAGGATGCGACCGATTCGTTAGGTAAAGGTTTAACCCTTTACCTAACATGAAAAGCAGACGACACTTGCAAAAAAAAATTCTTGAATAACTAAATTTTTTCATTTTTTGTCTCAAAAACATAGGTTATGACCCCTCGTTGGAACGAGCTCGACGAGCTCGTTCCAACGAGGGGTCATAACCTATGTTTTTGAGACAAAAAATGAAAATATTTTGAAAATTAATTGGCGATTTTTGGCCGTTACGTTGGGTAAAGGTTTAAAGAAGTATTTAGAGTTAGGTTTAACCTTTTGAAACCCAGAGGCCGCTTATGCAGCCCAGAAACATGTTGGATCATAATTGTAGGAGTACGTGGGAGTCCCGGAAAGTGAAGCAGTGCTTGATTACTGTGCTGGTAAAATAGAACCCCGCCACCAATGCATGGGGTGGAAGTCCTAAAATGGGCAACATAGGTATAGACGATTGGCTAAACTTGATTTTGTCTCCTTGTGGCGGTCACGAATACCATACCCCCTTCCGAATATTGCTGAGGTCCCCCTTGCTTGAGAATCCTAGTTCTGCCGCTGGTTAAAACATGTATGGGATTTCCTAATGAATAGCCATTGTGCGGAATTACAAGACCTTAAACACCAATATATAAATAACTAAAAAAATTAATAAATTAATTAATTAGTTAACTGGGTGGGGGCGCGGTGGCTCAGTTGGTAGAGGTGCATGCTGCAAGCCGAGAGGTCCTCGGTTGGAATCCCACCTGCGGCAACCGGGTTGTGTCCTTGGGCAAGACACTTCACCACCATTACCCACGTGGGGGCACGATGGCATTGTGTACTACGGCGTACTGCACGTCGATGGTTCACCTGTCTTCAACCAATGCTAACCCTGCTTGTGTGGAGTCAGTATGTTGAGGAGCTGACAGTTGCTCGCCGTTGCGCGGTGGTTCTCGGACCGGCTTCCTCCACCCATAAAACTGTCGCGGTCATGATTTGCCATTGTGCAGAAATATGGGACCTTAAAACACCAATAAATAAATAAATAAATAAATAAATTTATCACATGACTATTGTAAAGTTCAATGAAAAAGTCCATCTGATATTTTTCTATATGAGAACACGTGTAATATGACCTGCAAGGGTTTTCATTGGCTGAATTTTAAGCCTCATCACCTAATTAATATTCATATTGTACCACTCCATTGTTTACAAACAAAACATGTCGAGTGTACTTAACTATCGAGTGAACGAAATTGTGAAAATAGATGGAAAAGGAGAAGGGTAAATTGTTAAGATCATTGATTCCACAAAAGGCTTGTTATACACTGTGAAAATAATAGGTATCGACTTTGAAGTGACTCTGTCGGCAGAACGTTTGAACCCATTACACGATGAACGCTACGAGACGCTAGATTGCCAAGAAACTGTTGGCGTTGCTAAGCAAACGGACGCTACTCAACAGCGTCGTTTTGTTAATATCAGCGGTGCAGATATAGATGGATTTGTTGAAAAAGAAACAAATAAAAACACTTTAAGCAAGACCTTTTATGATATGAAGTTAGTAAGAAATTTTCTTCAAAGCAATAATATAAATGAGCATCGTGAAATTCACAACATACCGCCCAGTGAACTGTGTGTTATTTTATGCAAATTTATCCTGTCAGTCAGAAAATCTGACGGCTCTGAATATGAACCAAGCTCGTTGCGTGGATTTATTTCCAGTATTGACAGAAATTTAAAACGTTTTAATTATGGCCACACAATAGTTAGCAGTGTAGAATTTGTGAAAGTGAGAGACATATTGAAGGCCAAACAACGACAACTGAAACGAAGTGGCTTGGGCAATCGGGAAAAGAAGGCGGAGCCAATAAGTGACAATGAAATTGACATTTTGTGGCAAAGCGGTCAACTGGGTTCTTCGACACCCGAATCTATAATAAACTCCTTGTGGTTTTTAAACACTATTCACTTTGGTTTACGGGGCTCAGATGAGCACCGTAAAATGTGTTGGGGGATGTTAGTTTGCACAAGGACCCAAATGGCCAGGAATATTTACAGTTTATAGAAAGACAAACAAAAACTCGCCCTGGTGACAATGTGAGAGATGTTCGAAGTGTGCCACCCAGAATGTGGTGTAACTTTGATTTACCAGAAAGGTGTCCTGTGAATATTTATAAAAAGTACTCTCTTTTAAGGCCCTCTGGTTACAGTGACGAAAGTGACCCTTTTTATATAGCAACACATACTAAACAAGATATTATGAATGTCGGTGATCAGTGGTTTAAAAGACAGCCGATTGGAATAAATAAACTTACCTCCATCATGAAGCGCATGGCAAAAGCAGCTGGTCTCTCGCCGGAAAAGAAACTTACAAATCACAGTGCTCGCAAACATCTTGTTCAGAAACTTAGTGAAAATAACATCCCTGCTCACCAGATTATGCAAATCACAGGACACAAGAATATCCAGTCAATTAACAATTACAGCCATATCAATGAACAACAACATAAACAAATTTCTCGTGTGTTATCTAACTCCAATCTTCAAACTGAAAATAGGCCTCAATATCCTAAATCCATGGACACAGATGTAGTTTTTCAAAACCAGTCAATTTCTAACCCAAATTCCACTGATCGAAACACACAATTTGCGGGTAGACTACAGAATATGTTCACAGGCAACATTTATGGTGGGCACTTTGAAATACACATTCATAACCCAGAAACATCATCAGCCCAACCCGCTCAGAAACGTAGGCGCATCATTGTGTCCGACAGCGACTCGGATTAAAGTTTATAAAATACAGAAATTGCAAATCCCTTCTTTGGATTTGCTTCTCTTATTGTTGACAATTGAATTACTAATGAGGGTTTTGTTGCAGTCTGTTTATTAAATGTCAGTAAGACCGTTTGTTTTGAGAACTATTTTGTAAAGCGGAAGTATTGAACGCATTCAGTCAACATGGCGAAAGTAGGTTAATTTTCTTTTTCCATGTACGGAAACACAGACTCGTTAAAAATAAATCGGTTCAAGTTCGTTTGTGTGTGTCATGTGATAAAAAGAATCTGAAATTCGTTTCTCTTTGACATAAGATTTATGAAACTCGTTTCGACAATTTTATTTTAGCTCGCCAGAGGCTCGCTAAAATAAAATTGTCTACACTCGTTTCATAAATCTTATATCAAAGAAAAACTCATTACAGATCCTCTATATAGTTAACTTGGTGACTTAACTACGGTAGCTGTATTTGGTCGGTCGCATTTACCTGAAATACACAATAAGAAAAAATAATTCTTAAGTTAAGCAAACTCCTATTTCTGGGCAACAATAATGAGACTGTGGACATTTTGGAACGAAGAGATTGGGATTGTTATAAGGTATATGATTGCATACTTACTTGGTTGTGATGTCACAGGGTAATCTGAAAAAATATGAAAAAAATATTAATGTTGAGCCATGAATAGCTATTAGAGACAACAATTATTTGTACGTTATACAACGTTTGGCGGCTGGAGAATATCACACCTCTGATAACAGAGAGGAAACTAAAATAGATTTTCAGTTGGAAACTTCTCTTATTTCTCGAATGGAAAATATCCGAAGGTCAACGAATGTGATGAGTAGATTCACTTGAGGAAACAACAAAGGCCTTCCTTAAAATGGTGCCACCCATAAAAAAAGTTGACCACCACAAGAGAAGTTTATACTGGATAGTTAACCCTTTGAAACCGCGCGGCCGTTTTTCCGACCCAGGAACATGATACGTCATAATTGCGTATAGGATTAATTGCATGCAAGGATTAATTTTTGACGATTTGTTCTTAAGGTGGTCACCAGCTCCTAAAATCTTTCGGAGCTTTGTTGCCAGAGCAAGATGAAATTGTGTCAAACGCGGGAAGCCATACAGCATGCACAACATGCACATAAACTGTTCTGTCTTTTCTCTTCTTACTGGTTGCTTGCCAACAGTTTCCGAGAGCGGCAAACACTTTCGTATATCTTGGACACTTTTGCAACTTTTTGTATGGACTGTCTTTCCCTTTACCCTTGATGGCCGAGTTACAATTTTCTCCAATGAAAAACAAAATCCATGTGAAGCGTCACAAATCTTTCGCTTTCTCTGTAATATTAAGCGGGCGTCTCTTGTTCCAACTACCCGTGTCAAAATATACCACAAGGGTAAATATTTGCTCACGTGGTGGAGGAGAATGAAAAATATATCGCTGTCTGGACTGTGGATAACACAATTCGTCGCCTGGGTGCTAGAATGTTCTATGTCCCGTTTGGGACATAGAACATTCTAGCACTCAAGCAACGAATTCTTATGGCCCATTTATTTGGCATACCTGACATGCAGCACCAACCTGGTATCAGTTTCCAATTGATTTGATGAGAGAACGTCGTAAATTCCTTCGTTTGTTTACTGCTTCGCCATCATATGATATCAATTTATGGGCTTCGCCTTCTACAGTTAGAATTGCATTGTGATTTTTAATTCTGAAAGGTGGCTCTGAACTTTTCCAAACGCGTAGAATCAGACCAAACAACAGCTTTTTTTTTTGTTCTCAGGATTCCTAAGAAATAGTTCAAAGTCTACTGGCTTTCGAGTATTTCCCCCTTCTAAAATAATTATCTGCCGTGCCTGAAACATGCATGTTTGTCGAGAAAATGAAAGACTTCTTCCAGCCAAGCTGGTCCAGTTGTTTCATAGCAATTCCGTTGAACATCGGAGTCTTCCGGTGCATGAAAAGCGGCATTGCCATCTTCAATGTATAGAGTAGTATCGACTGCCGGAGGTGGTGTCTCACACAAATGGTCTGTCAGATGGTGGAGAAGGTTTGCCTTGTCAGTCTTAGCCAGGAAACCACCAGGAGTGCCAAGCGAATGAGGAACGAGTGTCAGTGAGTACGTCATCGCTTCATCAATGTCTACTGGCCTCTCCATGAGTTGCAACTTTACATGTAGCTGGAATGCAACATTTCCCTGCTCTTGATACTGAACAACCTTGCCTTGTGTTGTCGTGAATGTCACCTTCTTGTTTCAAGGATCCATCTTTTTCACCTTCTTTCGTGATCTTGTAGAAAAATCCAATTTCTTCTCCCACTTGATCTTTACAATGCGTTATTACTTCCTGTATAAACTTGTCCTTAGCTTCTCACCCAACCTCTTCCGCTCATAAAACATCGTCCCCCACATCAAGGGGAACAGGTGCGTCAGATTAAAAAATAAAAAAGACTTTCCCACTCATCCTTACTGGGTTCAAGTATCTTGGAATTGCTGACAGGGTTCGCTGCAAGGTTGACTCCATGTTGCAATCCTAAAAAGGCCGAACTTCTTTGTGCTGACCTAAAGTTGGAGCATCGAATTCTGTAGTTAATCCTAGCCATCTGAAGTGTAGCCTCGTAAAACATGCACCTCTCTGACGTTGTTCTTACCCATAGCTAAAAGGCATCGTAGTTTTGAAATATACCGGTCAAACCAACACCAAAAGAGCCAACGCGAGACTTCACAAAGCTCACGAACCTCTCCTCCTTTGCTCCTCCACTGTCTTGTCAACCGCTGGTAGATTGCCTGGAGTCCCAAGATCGTGCGACATATATTGCACCATTCTTATTAAGCACATTGGTCTAAGACTGCTCGTGTCAATATTCGTGAGAAATACGTCAACCCATGCCAAGTGCCTAGCGTAATTGTGACCTCCATAACCAAAAAAACAAGTCGGTCATATCAGCCATACATATGTGAAAAAGAGAAAAGCCGTTTGGTTTGATGGCGCAAATCAACATGTAAACTCTTTTGGCATGGCCCAAGAATGACCTCCAAAAAGTAGCCGTTTTGTTGATCGTCCGCCTCTGATTTCTTGTTGGAATCGGAGCAAATGGTGTGCGCACTTTACCACATTTTCATTGGTTAACGTTTGTTTCAAGTCATCCTGGTTTAGATCGTTGATCAGAAAATCAAGAGAACATATGCTGAAATTGTCAGAAGACCTCTTTCTGAGAAAGCGTTTATCAGTTTATCGAATGTCTCGCTTAACGACACCATAGCGATTTAATGTATTTTTTTCCACGAAGCACTTTGCTCAAACAAATCTGCCTCAACCAAAACCTCCGAACATCCAAATCCTGATATCTTATGGACCGAACATGTTCAAATAGTTCATTATTGAGTGAAATGCATCGATCAATGTGGTCCTTGTACCTTGCTACATTGTTCCATATAAAAGGAAGCGCTTCCACGCACAGACCAAGATAACCACGTTATGCTCAGTTATTGCTTCTGCAATTGAAGATTGTAATTCATCAGTTAAATTTGACCTCGTTGTTGATTCTGAAACCATAATTTGATTGGGTAAGAGCCGGTTGGTTCCGTGCTCTAATCTCTCTAAATTCTCTCTTACCGTGCTCTAATTGCCGGAAGCGGGTCAATTTGAACATGTCTGTATCCATGCTCCGCGCGATCTCCCTTTTCTCTTATGGACTATTACATCACCCGACTCACGAATCGAACCCATTCTGTAAATTCGATCATGGCAAATAGACAGAGACTGAAAAATACATTTTTGTTTTTCATCAAATTGAAACGGGTTTGGAGATTTTTGTTCACTTCTAACGATGACAAGGATTGCAATGGAGATAAACGTCTCCTGTTTCATTAGACAGTCGGAAATTTGACTATGGAAAATAATTTGTGAACGAGCCCCGAACAACATTCGGGAATTTGCCGATGAAAAACCATTTGTTAACGAGCCCCTCTGGGGCTCGTTAACAAATGGTTTTCCATCATCAATTCCCGAATGTCTAACGAACCGAGACGTTTATCTCCCAAGTAGAATTCGATTGTTGTGCGTCTGTCTAAAGATCACCACAGAGAGAAACAAATCCCACAAATGCTGGTACTTGTTGCTGTGTGTGGCTGTTTGCCAATCTGCAAAAAGTCCAGATAGTGCACATTTTCTGAAGAACGCGAATTCTCAGATGGTTGTATGCATGGCTACATTCAATTCAGGTCCTTTCCACACTCCATTCAGTATATGGTGAAGACTATGCGTCGCACCTTTTGGGCATGCTCCGTTCACTGGTTTTCTGCTCTGCTTTCGACATTCTCTCGTAGGTCACTGTTGCTAAAAATAGGCAGCCTTGTTGCACGTCGTTGGACCTTCTATGCCTGTCATATCCAAATGGAAATTCTCCCATTCACAATGAAAAAATACAATTCTCTGATAATTGCCAGCCCCAAGCCATCGCTTGGGCAGATTCCAGTTCCATACAAAAGTCTTAACCCTCACAACGTCCAATTCTTTGAATAAAAGTGAGCAATTTTGTACTCCCAAACAAATCACGTACATTTTTTGATAAAAGAATGTTTCGACCCCCAGTTCATGCTCTACGCAAACCATGGCCTATAGATAAGATTAGTCCCACTTTCTGTTCTGACGCCTGTTCCAGAGTTTTGCAAAGATAGCTCAGAAACTTGTATTATGTCCATGAAATGGTGTTGCGTGTCACATCTAAGATGGCTACAAAATTTCGTCTGACTCCTGGAACGACTTTAACTGGTAGAGTGCTGGAAGCCCATATTTGGGCTTTATTCTGAAGTGCAGGTGCTGCAACTTAATGGCTTCATATTCTATGGATGTGCATCATATAATTTTTGAATTGAAATTATTTAGTCTGTGAGGATTTGCCTTGTTGCAATTTATGGGAGAGTGCCACTGGGCACTCTCCCATAAATTGTAACAAGGCAAATAGACGTGGAGAAACTGGGATGACCAAAAATATTTTAGCACTCTACCAGTCAAGAGAATCTCTTTGAAATGCTGTGCTACAAGTGTTATGTTGTCCCTTGAAGCTAAGTGATACGTTTGTCTAGGGCCCGACTGGGCCAAAAAGGTTGCCAGGAAAAGTACGAGGAGGTCCGGACCTGAAAAAAATGTTTATTTCGAACTGAAAGAACGCTGCTTCCTTGCATCTGAGCGATCAATGCCAGTCCACATTGAGGGCATTTCGATGGCATTTTTGTGTAACCCGTGTCGCTCATTTGGCAATTCGATAAACCAACAGTCTAAGCAATCAGATCTACTTAGCATTTTGGTCATTTTCATTTTGGATCATACGGCCAGTCCACCTCCGCGCTTGTCCAACAGCTTTTGCCATGTCGATACGGGAACTGAAGATGGAAGTAAAACACCTCCGACTGTTTTAATGTTGGCGAAAAATGTCTCGGATCATTTTGATATATAAAACTCGTTTAAGGCAGTCAGCCTCACAGCTTCGTGCTTTTCAATTACTGTCTTCCCCAGATATTGACCATTGTGATCAAGTGACATTTCATGGGCTTCCTGAAGTTCATTCTGACTAATTATATTTTCCTGATCAGAACTTCTCCAAACCCTGAGATCTCTGGTTTAATCGTTGAGGCATTTGCAATGGTACTTTGCTTCGCACGCAAAAAAGTCAAAGCCTTTGATACGACGTAGCAGTGTGTCGTCATTGTTGTCTTCTGCAACAGCAAGAACTTTCGCCCCCCCCCCCCCCCTCACTACCTTTGTCCAAAATAGTTGTCCCTTGGGTGGTCTGCTGTCCTTTAACAGTCACATGAGTGCGATCTGATTTTCCACAGAAAATACAATCAGGTCCAAATAATATTGTGTCGCCGATAACTCATCGCCCGGAACGTGTTTCCATAGCCGATGTACCTGGCTAAGAAAGTCTGTGCAAGTTCATAGTAAAACGATGTTAACACACTTTATGGTAACCGTGTCCGTCGCTCAAGACGTCGGGTATCTGGGTACATATATTGTACATACGAGTAGAAAAAAACAATCGGCTCTCCAAGCTTCCTTTCTCTGACTTTGTTAAGACCTACTAAGCGTTACTCGGGATAGTCTAAATCGGTGAATTTTACGAATTTCCCTTCATCGATATCGGGTATATTAATGACACACTTTCAGTGATTCAGCTTCAACAGAAGAATCTCATTTTCTCTCCAAAAGCCTTTTGTGCAGTACGTGGAGAGTGGATTGTAACTAAATCACCCGCGGAGCGGAGTTATCATCCAAGTTGTAACTTTAAAATTTTGTACATATCGACAAAAAACAAAAGCAATGTTTCAGCCAAAGGACCTCCGGGTTTAACCCGGAGATCCTTTGGCTGAAACTTTGCTTGTGCTGGTTATGCTTTGCAACAAATTTGCAATTATTGCTTGGGTGGAATCCCCACCCTGCGGGTGATTTAGTGATAATACACTCTCCACGTACTGTACATCAATTAGCAACACAAAATCAGAGCAGAGTTAGTGAGAAGCCACACGCAGAACATACACTACATCAAATCGTTTTATGTTGATGTCAGTTTTTTTTAGAAAATTTATTTCTGTGTTGGGAAAAGAGGAGTGTCAGTGTTCCACCAACAAGTGTTAGGAAATGAAACATATTTATCAGTAAGTTTCTATTGGTAATAAAAAGAGATCATGCTGCAGCCTAAAGGCCCTGTGGGAGGGTCTAAAAAAACAGATTTTTAACTTTTTAGGCCTAATAACTATTTTTTTACATAAATGTAAGTGTTTTCTATTTTATCTGACAACAAATGGTCTCTCTGGTTAATGGAGTAGAGTGATATTAACCCTTTACCCAACGCAGACGATATCAAAATTTATTATTTTAAATATCATTTTTTCAAATTTTTCAAAACATTTCAACAAAACCATATCATGTGACCCCTCGGTGGAACGAGCTCGACGAGCTCGTTCCAACAAGGGGTCACATGGTATGGTTTTGTTGAAATCTTTTGAAAACTATTTTTTCAACTGCTGAATTTGCATATTACGCGGGCGGATGCGGCCGATTCGTTGGATAAAGGGTTAATACTCTAATAGAATAAATCCATCATAATGTTTCTGTTAAGAAATAACGATAGGCGCTCGGTGACTCTGTGGCAACGGTATTGAACTTCAAATCGAGAGGTCCACGGTTCGATCCCTGTCAGAGGTAACTGTGTTGTGTCCTTGGGCAAGGCACATAATTCTGATTGTCCGCGATCAACCAATGTTAACCCTGCTTGTGTGGAGTTGCATCGTCGGTTGTCTAGCAGTAATTCGCCGTTGTCCGGTGGTTCCTCTGCCCGTAAAACTGTCCGACGCGAGGTGACCCTAGCTGTCGAACGTGTCTATAAATCGCAATAAATAAATTTATAAATAGATAAATAAATAAATAAATAAATAAATAAATAAATAAATAACAATAGTTTACTTTACTGACCCATTGCATGATTTTAGTAGCCCTAAATGAAAGTTATAGCCCAAGTATACATGTATGTCACTGAAAATCAAAAACGCGATACAAAATTAAGTTCTTTATCCAACATTATAGTACGAACAATTTATACAGAACATGGTAAATAGTTTAATATGGAAGAATTACACAAAAACTTTGCTCTGAACAAATTAAGTACTTTGCCTGTCAATACATTGCAAAAAAAAACCTTGAAAAAATTGATCGACAGTTGTGTTTAAGAAGATTGTCAGAACACCTCTATCCACGTGGGAGGGGTGACATGGAGGTGTTTAGCCTCGCCATTATAAATGTTGGCGGACGAGCCAACTAGAAGGGTCGGCATCCGGGCAGAGATCTGAGTTGGGACCGCACTATGATTTTCTTCCTTGCCGAGTGAACTCGAAATATAGCTTCGTTCTTCGTCAGGTGTGATTCCTAATCACTTCAGGCTGCGGAAAGGAAACAATGATTAAAGTAACAACTTCTTTTATTTACATTTAAAATAAACTCATTCCGTACTCAACACATTTAACAATTTGATCAACACAAATGAAAGACTTATCACAGGGGTTAAATAGTTTTTCATGAATTCAGTCAATCTATAGCTCCTATAGGAGCTTAAAACACCGAGTCTTAATCTTTTGCGTCTATGTGCGGCTGCAGCTCTGACTGCCGGGGGATCCCGATCAGCAATGTTAATTACCTTGTAGCAACATAGTTCTGATTTGGATTCAGTTTATCCACTCTGTCGGCTAGTTTAGCAAATCTACGTCACATACCTTATACATGTCGTCCCCTGAGTTCCAATGTGTTCTATGTGCCAGTAGGCACATAGAACACATTGGAACTCAGGGGACGATGTGTCCTTTGATAGAACTCTCTCTGAGTGTTCCTGTCAGTTGAAATACATACAGTTCATGCAGTACTCACAACTTCACTATGCGCTTTCGAGCTTGCGCGAATTGTCACTGTCGACCTTGAGTTGATACTCACAGCACTCTGATACCGAAACAGGCTACTAAGCGACCAACTTCTTAGTCCCTAATGGTCAATACCACAATAAAATAGCCTACACATTGAGACAGGTGCGAGTCGATCCTCGCTAATGACATCTAAACTGAGCCGTCACTTGGATCCGTAATCTACTCTCTAAATTCGGGCTTGTAGCCCTCCTACGTCCACCTAATCTGATAATAGCGGCGTACAACGGAGCTTCGTGGATTGCCCAGCAATTCCACTCGAACGAGACCATATATGGGGTCTCCTATTCGGCCGAACCCAAGTCTCACTCCTAAACGGTCGGAACCCAAGTCTCTCTGAAAAATAGCTTGTTCCCCACACTTTATATCTCGTCTTGGAATGGTCGGATAGCAATATGTCAAGATGCCTAAACATGGCAAGCGACGAAGATAAAATCACTAGGCGCCAATGCATATGCTATCAAGTGTATCCCGAGAAATAATATACTTGATAGCCGTGGTGATTGGAATTAATTTATACGTGCCGGTCGATGATAACAGGAAGATATCTTATTCTGACTAGTAATATGCCAAAGAGGTATCCCACTGTGAATCGCCTGAGGCTAATTATCTTATTAAAATATGTGTGCTGACTACACAGAGAGAAGAAATATGTATATATATCTGGACTTGGAAATAGGGAGAGGGGGGCTTCTCCCTTTTAGACTGGCTTTGCCCTGACAAAGATTGTGAGACTTTGATTTCGGCAACAATGTATCAAAGACAGAATATTCAAGTTAACGTAGCCCCCAGATTTTATTACATCATGTCCTCCAATGAGTTCTGGGATATGTAAACAACAAGTAAACATTTGAAAGAGTATGAAGATTGATTATTTTTTACAGGCTAAATTGTTTAGTCTCCATAGCACGTGTGGTGCTTGTAAATTTATTGAATTACTGGCTCTCCTGGTCTTCTCCATACGTTAGAACGCCTATCTGTGTGGTCTAGGCAGTACCTTGACTCATCTGTAAAAAGGACAGGTCGCCAATCCTCTCTGGTTCATCCAACGTGGTCCATGGCCCCTTCATATCGTGCCTGGTGGTGGTTCTGGGACAGCGGAATGCGAATACATGGCCTTCTCGATCGGAGACCACCTTCGTGCAACCTTGCCAGGATAGTCTGCGTCGAAACATTTACCCTGGATGCATTCTGAAGGTCACTGCGAAGCTGGGTTTCTATGGCAAAGCGGTTCCCACGGGACTGAATGATCAAAAACCGGTCTTCAGCTGCAGATGTTGCCCTGTCTGTGCCACCACCATGCCGTCTAACTGGTGTGTCATACTGCTGAAATCTTGCCTAGCTCTGCTGATCACCGTAGGGTGCACACCAAGGGCTTCACCGCCTTGACGATGGGTAGCCCATTGCTCCACCACCCCTGCAGCCCGCCACATTTCTGCTTCAGACAAACGTCCTCTTACATTTGCATTTGCCATATTCAATCATTAAGTCACAGGGGTTTGTGTTGAAATAAAAATTGAATACCCTATACATGTCATGTACACGTGGACAGTACACGAAAACATCATGAAAATCAAGGGGTACATGCTTTCCGTGACTGTCACGAAAAGTCTGCCTGTCGAGGGCGCTCATGTAAACATCGGGGACTATCTCAATGCATTCCTCAATCATATCCACTAAAAATATCGATATCTCTCCGCCAGAAAGTTCCTCTCCTTCTTTGACCCAATGCACGTCACTTGGTGAAAAATCTTCTCCCGCGAAAACGCATAATAACTTTATTTCACCTCCATGTTCTACAAATTTTGTACCCGATAGAGAAATGTCTGAAAATAAAGATCCCAATAGAGTTTTAGAGAGGAGAATCACATCACTATTTATGGTATGTAAACCATCAGCATCAAAGAAACGTTAACAATACACGAACTGACTGTAATATGGTCTGAGGTTCGCGGCGACTCGGAGCTTGTGTTCAACCGAGACGCGAAGCTTCGCGTCTCGGTTGAACAAACGCTCCGAGTCGCAAATCTCAAACCATGTTACCGCCAAATCATCACAATAACGTTTATAAGTTACGGGATGTTTAGTGGTCGGATATGGCTTCATGTGAGGCGAAGTTAGATCAATATTAGGCGAGCCTAATTTTGATCTCACGGAGCCTCACATGACACCATATCCGACCACTAAACATTCCGTAACCTATTTATTATGTCTGCGGACAAAATCCAGTTTGTCCTTTTAATTAATTGGCCCGGAAATTTATTTATGAAAATGGAAACAAGCAGACGTACGTTTACAATATAAGGGGAGTAACTCTATCTAGCAATCGTTTCGTGCTGAAGTGATTATCGATCGGTACGATTAACCTATTGGATGGGGTTATAGATCGAAATAAGTTTCTCAATATGGGACACATGTTATAAACAGATTATTTCTTTTTGCTCAAGTGTGTTTAATGAAACTAATCACATTCAACGGACGATTCAGAACGTTTGCTGTAAGATTGCCATTTTTGAGACGAGGCGGTGGTATTTTATTTCTAAAAACAATATAGTAGACGCACACCTAATATTGATTTCATATGGGGTCATCAATGACGTCACCATCGACCTGATATGGCTTCATAGGCCGCCACCATTTATCCACGCTGATTGGTTGATCCCAAGAGCTGACATAATAAGTTCCAATAAGACTCTACCCAAAGCGCCAAACCCACAATCTCCTCTCATTATGATCTTTTCAAATGTTCCACTTGGTGACATCAGACTAACATATGCCAGTGGAGTCGCAAAAGAACAAAGCGAGCTCTCGCCCAATCAGAGGGCGAGGATTTTAGTCTTATTTGAACATACAGAACGTGGAGAGTGTTTTGTCATTAAATCACCCACAGAGTGGGATTCCACCTGAGCAATAATTGCATATTTGTTGCAAAGCATAACCATCACAAGCAAGGTTCCAGCCAATGGATTTCCGGGTTAAACCCGGAGGTCCATTGGCTGAAACTTTGCTTGTGATTTTTGTCCATATATGCAGAATTTGAAAGTGATGCTTTGGGTGATAACTCCACTCCGTGGGTGATTTAGTTACAATCCACTCTCCACGTACTATACATCGATGAGTGGAACAGTGCTTGCAAATTGGACCACTATTAAAACGCGAGGTGAGGATTTCACGAGATAATCATGGCTGATAATTATCGGCATTGGAAGAGATTTACGGAAAAGTTAGCTCCCCTTAAATTCCTATATACAGTACGTGGAGAGTGGATTGTAACTAAATCACCCGCGGAGTGGAGTTATCACCCAAACTATAACTTTCAAATTTTGTACATATCGACAAAACACACAAGCAATGTTTCAGCCAATGGACCTCCGGGTTAAACCCGGAGGTCCATTGGCTGAAACTTTGCTTGTGTTTGTTGTGCTTTGCAACAAATTTGCAATTATTAGATGGGTGGAATCTCCACTCTGCAGGTGTTTTAGTGATAATACACTCTCCACGTACTGTATGTAAGTACATTTAACACCAAGAGTACGCGAATTTCATATAAAGACTGAAATTTCGAAATGGTAGCAAATTGGTATGATCGATGTGCGCATCATTTCACGAACTTCCGGCATTTTCCTGTAGGGTAGTATAAAAAAGAGAAGCTCACGTTTTACCTGTTTTTCCCTGTCATTTTGAACGTTCGACTATTATTCTCTGTTAAAGCCCCACCGGTACAACCCGTTGCTTCATTAATTAAAATTTTGCTGCTGATGATGATGCTTATTACCTGGTAAACGCATACATGGACATCACTGACCGCGCGTTTATTACGACCAGTCCACGGCGACTTCAGTTAATAGTTGTGGCGTTCTGTACTCACACCTTCTATCTACATGTATCACGCAGAAGATACCCTTATCCCTATTCATCCACCCAAAGTCCCACAGTATACCACTTTGGTGAAATTATTTTATAATGGCGGGTTTTGCTATAAAATCGGACCTAGAATTTTGATCAGATCGCGACTCTGAGATGCTATTTCCATTTATTTTTTCTGTTTTGATCTTGATTCGCAGTATTTTATTCATGAAATCTGTATCCACTGGACTTTTAGTGTTGATCATACAGACATAGTTACGACCAAACCCTTAGAATATACGAATACTAGATCTACGGCACCACCTGTACCACCACCAGCAAATCGAAAAGTGAAATTTATGGTGGCAGATCCATATGTTATATTTTCATCTTATTATTATTTAAGGTGCATTCTTTAACCCTTTACCCACCGTAACGGTCAAAAACCGGCCAGCGCTATTCTCAAAAATCGCTAATTAATTTTCATTATTTTTCCATTTTTTGTCTCAAAAACATAGGTTATGAGCCCTCATTGGAACGAGCTCGTTCCAACGAGGGGTCATAACCTATATTTTTGAGACAGAAAAATGAAAATGCATGGCCAAGAAAATGTTTCCCTTGATGCGATTCTCTTTCATATTACCTCCCCTAAATTTGGTAAAGCTGTTCAGGCATTTAACACTGAGAGAGATGGGAACTTCATGTAAAAACTTATTTTTTTTAATATTCGTGTATTTTTATCATCGATGTGCGCATCATTTCACAAACTACAGTTCTTTTCCTGTGTCGTAGTATAAGCAAATAAAAGCTATCTTGTTAAACATTTTTCCCAATCAATTTGAACATTGGACTATTGTGCCTAGTAGAAACCCATTTAAAAAAAATTAGAAAACTGCCTTTTCAGACACTTTTGGTGATCTTTTACTTTTTTATATTCATTGTATCAACAGTGTGCGCATCGTTGCATAAAATACAGACACTGTTCTTCTCAATAATCTAAAAGTCTGTCAGATGTGGTTTTCCAATTTTTTTCCTCTTATGAATTACAACTTCCAAATTGCTATAAAAACACATTCTCGGGCTGTACAATAACGCAGAGATGGATGAGAAATTACACAGAAATTGCTTTAATTGGTGTCGTTATTTCACACCTCATTGTCATTCATGCACGCACATCAAGTCTCAGAAATTTCACACCTCACCACCCACGTTCACTGCCTTCTTAATTGGATTTCGTCTCGCAAGTTCAGTTATCTCAAGGGAGATAATTTTCGCGTAAGATATTATTTTAATCAATATTGTTGGGTATGATTAGTTATCTAAGAATTTTTTTGGAAAGTGTCGTCTGTTTTTCATGTTTGGTAAAGGGTTAATCCACAGAGTCCCTAATGAATGTTTAATACACATATAAATATCCGAAATAATCAGTTATTTTCCCACTTTTACATGTTATGTGACCCTGGAAAGAGTTGTTTTTATCATTGTCATTTCGTCCATGTTTGGTGAGATCTCTGACTGCCATTCTCTTTCGATTTGATGATATTTAAACTGTTATTTGGAAACGTGGTCAGTACTTACTGCGGTGTATTTGTTTATTCTCTCGAATTCCTTTTTGATCTGTAAAAACATGTTTAATTGGGCTTTTGTATGTTTTGATTATATCTGTTCTGAGTGTCTATGTCATGCCCGTGAACAATGTCAGTTCTGTTCTTAAGGTCCTACATATGTAAGGGGAATTTGGTTTCTTTGAATTTTCCACCTCCAATATACGATAAATTAAAATTAAATATACACAATTATACATCAAAATGAAGTATGTGACGTATGGAACACAAAACATAAATGCAATCAATTCAGAGTTATCAGCAGACACCAATGATGCCTGGAAGTCTGCTACCGTATTCGTACCAGAACTTTCAATAAAATATAATGTTTCAGGAAAACCACTGGTGGCCACACGTGTTTCGGATATCCAAGAACAAAGCTGGGAATCAAAATTCTTCAAAACGCGGCGACAGAGCTGCGTGGGGGTACATTTCAAAACTTTCGGCCTTGTTTTCGTTGACTGTTTGTTTACATTTCGGCCAAGGCCATCTGGATCAGAAAAAGACATCGGTATACAATGCCATATAAAATCAAATAATGAGAAGGATCTTCATACTACACACTATTACTGTATGGAGATTACATAAGTGCCACATTACTTTCAAGGTATCACGTTTTTCGGTAATATGCGCATGTCTGTCGACCATGGACCCATTTTCAGTTAAACATGCAGACAGTGCTATCCTTTTTCCAAATGCAGTCCTGTCGTTGCATCGAAAAGTGTTTTGAATGCCAAGCTTTGTTCGTATAGAAGCCCGAACGCCTGAGATATAGGTTTGGTTTGGTTACACTACGCCTGACAATATTGTTGATAGTTGCCAATCGGTCAATATTGTTGATAGCTGCCTTCTTAAAATCCAATTATGCATTTACAGTAAAAAGAAATGTAAACACTGTTCACGTGTCAAGAAAATACATTACATGGAAAGTGGATTGTTACTAATCACTCGTGGGGTGGTGTCTCCACGCAGACAAAAAAATTCTTGTCTGGGAAAAAATGTAAGAACATAAATTTATTTATTAATATTTCCTGACAGGTTTACCTAAAACGTGACAGATTATTTGTTGACATTCTTCGGGATTCCCCCAGGGAGGTAAAGTGCAGTCGTCGTGGATTGGTCACAACCCTAGGGTGTCTGTGCAAGTGTTTACCAGGTAATAAAAGTCATCGTCAGCAAAAATTTTAATGTACCCGGTGCTTCATTAATTACATTTTTGATGATAATTCCTATAATTAGTATTTTTAATCTAATATTATTGCGTCCGTGGAAATATTGCCCACCCGTGGAAAGTGACCGGTCCCCGGTGGCCGTATTTTTCTTTGCTCTAAAAGTGGAGACATAGCGTCCCGCGAGTTCCAATGTGTTCTATGTGCCAGTAGGCACATAGAACACATTGGATCTCGGGGAACGATTGGTGTGATGTATGCTGACGTTTCGGCCTTTCATTGGTTGTTCTGATAAGTGAACTCACTGAGCTGTTCGTCGTGTGTCGTGTGTGTTGACAACATTTTGTCATAACAGCAGTTCGACTTACCGAAAAATGACTGAAAGTAAATTTACAAAGTTTTTGGAGCGTATTTCAGCTTACAATTTTACTGAATATTGAACAAATTAGAGAAAAGATTTTTTCAGGAGTTGAAAGAAATAGATGATATCAGAAACTGGACACTTCTTTCTCCTCATACACAGATTGTCAAGTGGAAGTTTCGTAACCCTCTGTGGAAGAGCAAAGAAACTATGGATTTATTAGGACCTTTCTGTAAACACTTTGTCAAGTTAATTTTCCATATTGTTTTTTTTTTAAAATGGCTTGGATGGTGTCTTAGTTAATGCCTAAAATTCTGGTTAAACCGCTGCTACAGTTTATAGTAATAGTAATAGTTTATTCAAGCAAAATAACACCTACAGAGAGGCAGATAGCATAATAAGTTAACAGAGAAATGATATGATTATTAGAAACAAATAATAAACGAAACAGCTATTTTTGTGTAGTAAATAAAGCTAATGTATCACACATATAAGTATATAATCTCAAAACCCATAGGTCAGTTTAATGACCTACTATTTTGCAATTATTGTTTCTCTTTTCCTGAAGAACAGCAGGATTATGTTGCAGATGGTGTGACATACTGAGGCCGTATTATTTTTCATAATAAATTCAAACCGATCTTGTTTGCTTGCATTTGAGAAGTCTACATTATTCCTGTTAATTATTGCAAACAACTGTCTCCTGATGTTTGTATAGGCCGGGCAGTCCATGACAAAATGCATCTCGGATTCCACATCAGAAGCATTGAAAATCTTATCTTCTAAAGGTATTGGCGGTGTGCATGTCTCCCCTTTTCAATTGCCAAATTATGATTACTAATCCGTAATCTTGTTTATGTCCAGTATAATGTTTTTCCTTAACCCCATTCTGCTACCTACAGATAATGTAACCTGTAAGTATTCAATAACCCCTTGGAATTTTAAGTTTTCAAGAATATAGGTATTGTTGATAATTGCCTTCTTAAAATCCAATTATGCATTTACGGTAAAAAAGAAATGGAAACACTGTTCACGTGTCAAGAAAATAACAGAACTGGTTTAAACAGAACTGATTCCATTTCAGGGACAAGATTAGAACCAGTTTTGGTTCTAAAGAGAACCTATATTTTTTTTGCGGTGTAGGGATGAACACGATCTGTGATATGTGTTGTGTGGTATAAAGATTTCTCATAAAAAAATTACCGAACAGTCCTCATTGATGGAAATTTTTTTGCTAAAAAATGATTGAGAACGTGAATTGGGTTCAAACAGAATGTTAATGCAGTATGTGGTGAGCGTGGTAGCTCATTAAACAGAGCATTGACCCGCGCCATCTGCATTATGACATTGAGAACGATTCTTCACCCACATTATCTCTGTGGGAGCGCGTGGGAACCCCGGGAAGTGAAGAAGTGCTTGTTTATTGCGGCATGAAAGCTTCGTTTTGTTGGTAAAATAGGATCTGCGATGCTGTGTTTGATCGGTCGCGTTAACCAGAAATCCACAATAAGAAAAATAAATTCTTAAGTTAAACAAACTCCTATATCTGTGCCACAGTAATGAGACTACGGACATATTGGAACGAAGAGATTGGGATTGTGCTTAGGTATATGTATGCATACTTACTTGGTTCTGGTGTCACAGGGCGATCTGAAAAAAAAACAACCCAGAAAAAATGATTAATGCTGAGCCATGAATAGCTATTAGAGACAACAATGATTTGTACGTTATACAACGTTTGGCGGCTAGAGAATATCATCCCCTGATAATAGAGTGCAAAATAAACAGATTTTCACTTGGAAACTTCTCTTATTTCTCGAATGGCAAATATCCGAATGTCAACGAATCTGATGAGTAGATTCACTCGAGGAACAACTAAGGCCTTCCTTAAAGGTTTCATTTTGCACTTTAGTGTTAACCCGTTGAACGCGAACGGCCGTTTTTCCGGCTCAGGAACGTGATACGTCATAATTGCATTAAGTATGATAGCTCCTAAGTGAATGCGTGGAGTAGACCGATCAATATTTACAACGTGCAGTCCAAAGACTGCACGTTGAAAATATTAATTGGTCTACCCCAAATAATCAATATGGACTCTCCCGATTGCTGCCATTGAACTCACATGGAATATCTCATTAGGGTTCAACTGGTATACTATTTATAAAATAGTGCACTCTGTGTAATATAATCTGATAGAATGGTTTAAAACAGTTTGTTAAAAAAATATTTAATGCTATTGGTAAAAGGGTTCTGTGAATTATTACAATAATACTGCAGACTTTAAAAGACAACTGGAGGCGAATGCTAAAAATACCGGAGTGTGTGTTTGTGTGAAAATTGCATAGTGTAATATGATGGTAAATGCTGCCCCCGGGAGGAAGCGATTAATACCTCCCCACAGAAAAAGTGATATATGCGTATGGCTATTGTGTGATGTGAGGGCATTTATTTGTGTGTGTCTGTCATTGATGGTGTGAATGTTGTCCATGCAAGATAGTATATAGAGCCCTCCTGCAGGGAAAGGTGTGATGTACAGTTAAAACTAGAAGTCCTGTCACGAAATGCGCACAAATAGCACGTTGATCTGCGCGTTAATCCACGCGTTATGACCATAGTAAGGCTATTAAATTATGTACATATCGCCGTGCACAAGCAATGTTTCAGCCAGTGGACCTCCGGGTAACCCGGAGGTCCATTGGCCGAAACATTGCCTGTGTTTGCTATGAGTAACCAGGAGAACCTGCCATGCTTTGAATGTCATTTGATATGGCAATTGCGCGCAATTCCTACGCGCAATTAAGCCTAGATAAACGCACATTTCGTGACAGGACTTCTAGTTGTAACTGTATGCTGTAGTGTGAGTATTGTAGTTATGTAATGTGTAACACAATGAACCAAATAATCCGCATTTAGGCCGGCCCTAAACCACGCCCCCAATGTCTGTCTTAAAAATTACCTTGCACAGTGTGAATGGAAGAGAACCCATACACGCCCATATTGTTTCAGCATGAAAAGTAATTAATATGTATATCATCATATTAAAAAAACTTTCAGAATACAATTTAATAAAGAATGAAATTCTTATCATGCTTTTTATACCATGTTCAATTTGTTTATACGAAATAGGTGATCGTCTGAGTTCTTCGTTTTACCCAAATCAAACGTAAACAATGACCGGTCATAATAATCCACAAACGAAACTCACGCGAATATAACTTTCCAGTTTCCAAATAGCCTGAATGAACTCATTCTGGGACAAAGTTCAACCAACTTCATGTCATCTGGGTTTATATCGAACTACACATTTATCAACTGTGTTTTCAGTTACTCAGGAAATGGTTAACATCAGAACTAAATTTAACTCTGTGTTGCTTTGAATGACAGCACCTCCCGTCAACTGGAAAAGGAGATTGAGGTTTTGTGTGGGCGTGGCCTATGACGTTCCTTTAAAGTTACGCAATTCATGGTCAATAATTTTTTTAATGACACGAGAACATGTTTCAGTGAAGTGTATCGTTATTTCAAACAGAATTTTAGAAAGCTATGCCTTTTTATTGAGTTATCACAAGGAAACATGCGATCTGGTTTTTATTTTAACTCCACAAAGTGGAGTGTTTAAATTTATATAGTGTTTAATTATAAGGAATGATCTTTTGTTTCTGTCTATTTCTTGAGATATGAATCCCCCAAAATAAGGCTACACCCATTTACACAGTTTGGCCTTTGTTTTTTGAGGTTCAAAAGAAATAGACAGAAGCAAACGACCATTCCTTATATGAACTGGCAGAGTCATGAACTGCGGAGATGTCTTGTACACTAGTGAATGAATGAATAAAATTTTATTTTGCAGCATACAGATATACAATGTGAAACAAATAAAACAAATTACAAAGTGGGTGTACACTGCACGGAGATGGCATAGCCGGAGAGGCTGTCTTCCTGCCATCCCTCACAATTTTCTTTTTCTTGACATCAATGCCTTTTTATTTTTGTCTTCATGGATTCAAATTGAGTGGAACGTCCCCAATGCACAGACCGGAAACAAATAAGTTATTACTTTAATGTACATTCTAAAATCGGCGGGGTTCATATGCGCTCAACCCAGGCGATCCGGGTCAATCGCCAGAAAGGAGAAGAGAAAGCAAACCCGGTTATCCTTCTTGAGTATCCAACCGGCTTCAGAGTGCAGTATTTTGGGTGAGATCTCCAAGTTGATATGCAGTTGGGACAAAATGGATTGGTACAAGTGATTATGGAAGAGTACGAATCTAAAATTGTATCGATTATTTTCTCTTTCAATAAGGGCCTACTATATTGCTGTATTTCAGGGTTTAAATCGTTCCAAACCTTTGGAAAAGAATGTAACGGTAGGTCCGCCGAGTGAGGCGTTCTCGGTTTGTTTGTACGTATATTCCCAGCTTGCCTGGTTTCCATTCCAGAAGGATTTCTGTAAACTTCAAAAGTACCGTCAAAAGACACTGGTAATCTATCACGATACCAATCGAACATGAACAAAAGGACATGTAACTTATATTAGTCTTCAAATTTTAGTATGCCACAATTTATAAGTAGAGGTTCTGCGTGCGAAGTATATTTTCTGTTCGTTATTATACGAATAGCCCTTTTTTGCAGAGTTAGAATTCTGCTTGATGGCGCGTGACCCCATACAAGTATACCATACAATAGGTGGCAATGTATATGTGAAAAATACAGTGTCTTTAGGGCTTTCACAGGAAGAATGTTTTTGGCCCTATTAAGGGCAAAGATTGCCCTAGGCATTTTAGACAGATTACTGAAGTATGTTGTTTGAATTTTAGATTCTCGTCCATGTGGATTCCTAGGAATTTGACTGTTTTTTCATAGATCTGGTTACCAACAAATGGAATATCTGTGTTGTTTAGGGATATTGTTCTACTAGAAGCGTTGTAAGAATCATTTTGAGGGTGCAGTAAGATGCATTTTGTTTTATTTGCGTTAAGACATAATCCATTTGCGGAACACCATTCGCTGATTTTTCCTAGTTCGATGTTGGTCTCGTCTATCAAATTGTCTAGATTGTTACTTGACGCTGAAGTAGTATCATCTGCAAAGGACAGCATATTGAGCAGGGTTGAATGGCTGATGTCGTTAATGTATAACAAGAAGAGGATAGGACCTAGAATGGAACCTTGTGGTACACCAGTTGTGACTTCCAACGAATCAGACG
Source organism: Pictodentalium vernedei (assembly GCA_031216915.1). NCBI lineage: Eukaryota > Metazoa > Mollusca > Scaphopoda > Dentaliida > Dentaliidae > Pictodentalium > Pictodentalium vernedei. The sequence goes on from CM062293.1 coordinate 491,959,722, forward strand.
TGCTGTACATGAAAGACACAGACTGGCATCTTCTTGTTAAGTAATCTTGGAACCAGGAATTAGCTAAGCCTCTAATACCATAACTTTCAAGTTTCTTCAGCAGGATTGCATGATTGATGGTATCAAAGGCTTTTGAAAAGTCTAGAAAAACTGAAAGTGTGCAGTCCTTCGTAAGTTTATCATTTGCTTCTACAACATGGTTTATGAGATGCAGGATATGATGCACAGTGGTGTGCCCCTTTCTGAACCCAAATTGGTACTTATATATGATTTCATGTTCTTCAAAGAATGTTTATAGACGTGAGTGCATTTCTTTTCTCAATATTTTCGAAAATGTTGGGAGAATACTTATAGGGCGGTAATTAGTAAATAGTTGTGGATCACCTGATTTAAAAATGGGTATAATTTTGTCCATTTTCGTTTTGTCCGGCACTCTCCCTGTAATGAAGGGCAGATTGATAATATGAGACAGCGGATCTGCTACCTCCAAAATTATTATCCATGTTTCACGTCTGATATACTTTTTGGTGGTCATAGCTTTTCTGGGAAATGCTTGTTCAAACGCTTCGTAGAATATATCAAGGAACCTACTGAATGCCGCGTCTGTGCAAAACCTCGTTTATGACTTAGGAGAAGTCACAAACTGATAAAGAATTCTTGAACCGAGTGATATTCTCACTACTGAATGAACGTCTAGAATTTGGCATTAGAGGAGGTGGGCGTCATTTATCTGCTACTTCTATGTAAAACGTAGCAAAATGATCGCTGACGTCAGTAATTAGAATTCCTGACATAAGTTTATTGATATTGTTACTAAAAGTATGATCAATCAGGGTAGCAGAAAATTCTGTGACCCTCGTCGGCTTTGTGATAGCATAGTGGGTATAAAACCCGCACTGAATAGTAAATCTATAAAGGTATTTGTTTTACTGTGCGAATTTAAGTTGAGCAAGTCTATGTTAAAGTCCCCCATAAGGTAATCTTTCGTATTTTCCTCACTTAAGGTGTCCAATAATTCAGTTAATTTAGAAAGAAATGTGCCAAGGTCTGCTTTAGGTGCTGAGTTCGTTCTATAAATGGCTCCGACGATACTCTTTTTCTTAGTGGATATTTCCACAAACAAAGATTCAAACACGTGTGGTATAAAGACAGATAAGTCGTTTCGGATTTTGAAGGTTGTAACTGTTAACTAATTTAGAGCTGTGTGAACTGTTTAAGCTCATTGAGGACACATGAGGTAATTTTAGAATTAGTATTTACTTGGTAGGTGGAGGTCAAGTTAACCCTACGAAGTAAAAATTAATGAATGAGAAAATGAACTTTCTAAGACATAGGGTGTTCCGGCAGCACTACAACAAGCCTGGTACGGTGCGGTAGCAGACCATTTAGTAAATGAAGTTAAAGTGTCGAATAAATTCACACTGTGAGGGTTATATCGAAGAAAAACCCGTTTTGATCTCTAAGGCAATACTAAATACCACAACCGCATGGAGAGACTGACGACGTTGACCGATGCCAGAGATGTCTGCGTGACTATGAAGAATACCACCAACTGTTAGGGGTGACGCTGACCCACATAATGCGAACTATAATTGTGTGTTATATGCATATAATATCTTAGAATGCTGACGAATTTGTAAGTAAATTGTACCATATATTCCCCCAATGTATGTAAAAAAAATATCTTTTCAGTGAATTATGAGCTATTAACATCTAACTCTTACGGCACGGGGTATTTTCAAGATATTTGTCATTAAATCTAGTCATGACTGCTATGAAGCAGCCATGACTAGATCTGATGAAAAATTAATCTAAATAGAACTCAAGAAATCAATGATGAAAAACTCTTTTTCGGAAGGAAAATGTGGTTAAATGTGCCCAAATTATATTGATTTCAGTGACAAGAGAAACCCTGTGCTGGGCAGTAATATCCGCCAGTAACATGCAAAAAGTTAAATATTCAAGTCGTACACCTCTTCGGGAGAACGAATTATCACAGACACATGGGGCGCAGATAAGGTGTAAGACTTGAGTTCCAACGGTGTCCAGTCGACTGACTGTAGGTATCGACTATGCCACGTAAATCTCCCACCTCTCGAAAGTTATTAACCTCATATTGCGCGACATATGCCTTGGGTGCGGGAGAGAATTTGAGAGAAGAAAAGACATATGCCTCACAACTGCGTCAGATTATCGAAAGGTTTGAATGTCGAGAATCAAACGGTCCTCACAACTACGTCTGTGCTTTGTATAACCGAGAGGTGTGAATTTAGAGAATCGAACGGGACGAACTTGTTCCCCCCCCCCCCCCCCCTGGTGAAGCACTTGAATGATATTCCCCCTTTGATCTGATGTCCTTGCACTTGGGGATGGAGAAAGGTTCGTACATTTTGGCGTCAACGTTTTGTTGACAGAAATGGATTTATAAGTCATTTTAATATTTCTCCGAATAGGTGCTCATCCAAATAGACGGGAACTATATCGAAAATTCTACGCGATTTTTATTCAATAAATGGTAAGCAAGCTCTACTTTACTGGTAAAATAGGACCCAGTCACTAATGCTTCAGGTGGAAGTCCTCTAAAATGGGAAACATCGGGTATAAATGATTGACTGAACTTGACTTCATCTCCATGTTGCATTCACGATTGGCCATTGTACAGAAACATGTGACCGTAAACACCGATAAATAAGTAAATAAATAATAAATAAATAAATAAATAAATAAAATAAATACATAAATAAATAAAATAAAAATAAATAGAAATAAAAATAAATAAATATAAATAAATAAATTAATTAATTAGTAAATATTTCCCATAATGCAACTTGGAATTCAACAAATTGAGCTCTGTCAAACAAGATTGAATTGGTAAAGTTAATAGTTGCATTATGGTAAAAAAAATCACTTGAAATTGTGATATTTCGACATCAGAGTGCATTATTGGAGACTTTTAAGACAAGAGTGAACAAGATGTCACGTGACTGTTGTTTTAATATTGACTTCGCGATTTTCAATGATAACGGTCGGCATCATTCAGTTTGTAGTTTTCCCTCGAGAGTGAAAACAATATGGGCAGTATTTTTGTGTTAATTAAAAGGCACAAAATCTTCGTCCACACTCAATGGAAGACTATATCGTTAAACAGTTTTCTAGATTTTTGCATAACATCCTTTTCCAAGTGAAACTTTTCACAAGTGTCATAATTAAATTCAATACCTTCTTCTTAATGGCGGTTTCTATTACACTGATATGTTGATACTGTTTCCATATTAAAAACAAGTAAAAGTAACAACAGGTAGTGGGGCGCCAGAAGCATTTCAGGGCAGGGGTGGTCAGAACACAGGAAAAGGATATTTACTCGAACTAGCAGCCCCGCCATGTCATGCTGAAGCATGCATGTATCGAAGGCCCGAGACGGGGGAGTTTGAGAGGTGGTTCCCCATTTCCCCCCTTTGAATTTGAATTTTGAAAACTCGCAGAACGGATTTGGGGTGTATTTTAGCTTTACTTCGAGAATAAATCAGTGAGAAAATTGGGTGACTAACTTGGGAAGGGCATTGTCTGCTCCCTCTCACCCCGTGGTCCGAAGACAGGGGGGGGGGGGGGGGAGCTGCCCCCTCTACCCGTGCTTTCGGCGTCCTTGGTAACAGGTCCCAGCAGCTTGTATTGTTCCCGACCTGATGACGTACACAGAGGAGTTATTTCTTTTTGAGAATTGGAAACAGACTGAAGTTGACTTAGGCGTCTCCGAATTATGTTGGACATTCTTGGGGGTGCTAAGGGATCACGCGCTACGCCTATTAAGGTAGAAAAAACACATAAAATGCGGTGACAAATGAATGAAGTTCATCTAATTTATTTTGTATTCTCATTGTCACATGAGGAAGAAGTCAATACGAGAGAAAATGTGACGATGAGAACACGGATTTCCCCTCGGGAACCCCGGGAAGTGAAGCAATGCCTGTTCACTGCGGTAAACAGGCTCTGTTTTTCTAGTAAAATAAGACCCAGTGCCAATGCTTGGGTGGTGCAAACCCTCTCTAAAATGGTCAACATGGCTTATTAACGCTCACCCCTGGTCTTGAGATGATACTCATGTTGCGGTCATGATTAGCCATTGTGCAAAAATATGTGACCTTAAATACCAATAAATAAATAAATAAATAAATAAATAAATAAATAAATAAATAAATAAGGAGACCACGGCGTATTCGCCGTTCGCCGGATAGACTAAGTGATGGGAATCCATATGGGCCAATATTATACCTCACGTGACTTCCTTGCATTCTGATTGGCTGAAAGGTGATACCCTATTTCGTGTAGTTGTCCAGCACAGAGCTTAAGGGTCACTACATGCGGGTACTATATGTTTTCTATTTTTAGCACGGGAACTATATGCATTTTCTAGTTATGAAAACGTACAAAGCAACGATTTATCCAAAATGGTGGCAGGAAATCCCGGCCACCAATTAGACAATTCGATTTACATAAAAAATATACACTTCGTTCTTTTGGTGTCGCAAGAATAGCCGCAAAATTTTCCGAGGTGATACGTTCCGATAAATAGAGATTATTACCATAAAGTGGATGTACAAAATATATATCCGAGTCGAGCTCCGGGTTCTGAGGGCAGATCACGACGTGTCGAAGACGAGTCGTGATCTACCCCTGGAACTTGGAGTGAGACATTGGCAGAGGCGAGGAATAGTATCATTGTGTCGAATATCCACACATTATTCTCATTTCTCCTTTATTGTTTAAAATAAAAACATCATTACATGTTTACAATTTGGATTGTAGATTATTTGGTTAATTTGCATTTTCGTGTTGTTCGATATAATATAAGGACTAGTGCATGGCTTGCAGTTGACTACGCCCATATAGTGCTCAGTGAGGTGGTGTAGTTCCCGACGCTTCGCGTCGGAAGCGTCGGGAACTACGCCACCTCACTGGGCTCTATATGGGCGTAGTCAACTCCAAGCCAAGCACTATTTCTTAACTAGTGAAGTTCCTTCCCAGTAATACAGTTTGATCAGTTTATGTACAAACAATGCAACGTTCGATCGGTTTTTATTGGATGTTGCGATTCAGCTTTCCGAAACCGGAACCGAACAGGCAAACAGGAAAAAATACCCAGCCCTAATCTAGAGTGGGCGTGTAATATAACGACTTATATTGAAGGAATGATGAAAGGGAGGCATTCAATCATGCTACTAAAACATATTTGCCATCACTTAAGATACTCCTAGAATATGTTTGAACTTTATGATAAAAGTGACTAAGTGCTGCATGAGGTGGTCTACCGAATATTTTGAAAAGATTAGGTCCACTTAGGGGCCACATATCTCTTAAAATATATTAGCTTTGAAGTTAAGAGGTCAATCAAAAACAGTTATAAAATTACACTAGTCACTTAGTTGAACCTTTACCCAACAAATCGGAATCAAACGACCGCGTAATTTACAAGTTAGGCAGTTAAGAAAATATATTCAAAACATTTTAACAAAACATATGTGACCTCTCATTCGAACGAGCTCGTTCCATTGAGGAGTCACAAGACATGGTTTTGTTGACTTTTTGTTTACATTAAAAACAAAACAAAACAAAAATTAAAGGAATAAATCTTGATATGCGTTGGGTGAGCGGTTAAGCATCGGAACTCATAAAATAGAGTTCTACATTGGCATCAAAAATGATAAATAGATTGGTGTTAAGCATCGGAACTCATAAAACAGAGTTCTACATTGGCATAAAAAATGATAAATAGATTAATTACGGACTTAGGTGCCCCAACTTGTACAACCTTGGTCAACCTTGAACAACCTTGAGTATCCGCAGAATAATCGGTACAAGGTACAGTACGTGGAGAGTGTATTAACACCCGCAACGTTGAAATTCCACCCAACCAATAATTGCAAATTTGTTGCAAAGCATAACCAGTACAAGCAAAGTTTCAGCCAATGGACCTCCGGGTTTAACCCGGAGGTCCATTGGCTGAAACATTGCTTATGTTTTTTGTCGATATGAACAAAATTGGAAAGTTATAGCTTGGGTGATACCTCCACTCCGCGGGTGATTTAGTTACAATCCACTCTCCACGTACTGTACGAATGATGAGCAAAGTTACAGCCCCTTTTATACCGAGCTGTCCTTGAATCGTGATGACTCGTGATGTATTGTGACCATTCTTGGTTGTTCTTGACTCAACCGTCATTTATCTTCCCTAATCTTAGCAAAAGTGAAACGTGATTAATCGGCTGTCATCGTGGACATTCTGTAATACCCGTTGAGTAATCGACCCTTAACGTGGAGCATTCGTAGGGTATTCTTATCCCGACCGTAGCGGAACCGCGCAGAATCGTGCTAAATTGGACAAATCGCGATGATTCGGTTACCGATCCGTAATGAATCGTACCTTAACTGTGAATATTCGTAACCTCATCGTAGAAAAATCGTAGAACAAGGAAATTGTTGAGATTTTATCAAGAATCATCACGATTGCCACGTCCCCGGCTGATCAAGATTAATCGGCATCATCCGTGGCATTATCCTTGACAGTGTGACCTGGACTTAAAAACTTGTAACTAAAAGGCCTCACAAAGTAGATCTTCTGTTTCTCAGGCCATTTTTTGTAAAATTGCGGGCGGGCGGTTTTTATTTTTGTAATTATTTCTTTGCCTTTAAAAAGTTCATGTTCTTGGTTTGTTTCATGTTTTATGTCTCATAATCTACAGAATAGCATGGGCGGTGGTGTATTACGTCCCTTGATTCTGGGGACAATTTTATTGACTTGAATAAAATATCAGATATAAACCATTTAATTTTTATTTTTTTAAGTTTGCATTGATTATAAAAAGGAGCATGCGACAGCCAAAACGACCATGCGGGAGGGCATGAGAAAAAGATTTTAAATGTTTTTAGGCCTAAATGTAACTAAAAGGGATCGACCACTGAATTAAGCAATCCATAAAAGAAATTTTCTTTTACAAATAATTACAATAAAATCAGTTTGGAAGTTTATAGATTGGGCGATCGCAACGAACACCATAGTGTATTGTGGTGATCACGTCATACTGCATCAGGTATGTAGCCGTAACTACAGGCAACCCAAGATTAAAAATAAAATCGCCAGCCGGCGATGGGATCTCTGACAACTCCACTTTCGGACTGAAATCCATATTTACAGGCTGGCCATCATTAATTGCAGTTAAGAAATGTGTGAAAGAAGAAACCTTCAAAACGTGGCATATCTGATAACATCACCTCCGGTGACGGTCGCACCGATGACATAATATTCAGTGATGATGGACCTGATAAAGGTATCGCGGAACCGAATATTGAAATTAGAGTGAACCGCCTTAAAATGGAAATGATGCAATCTCTAAAAATAAACAGCCTTGGGGAAAATCATTGTTTCAATAAACGTTTGAAACATTCTATTGACATCTTGCATTATTGTTGAATATTCCTGATAAAAAAGAGGGTGATTTGATGATTTTGGACCTTAAAAATACAATTTACTTTTTGTGTGTTTTGTAGGGAATTCCCTGAAAAATATGTGCACGTGACCGGCACTTCCCTTTGTGTCAGTTTTTCTCTCTTATTTGTTGCATGACCCCCTGTTTTCAGATCAGAAAAAAGTTGTCTGAAGGGTTATACTTGACAGAGATATTTGAATGCCAAAATTAAAGTGATACGATCACATTTGTTTCCGCCTGAACGTTATAATGGTCGCCTATGGGAAAATATTTAGTTCAGGGATACCTAAAGTCAGTTCCGAGATTGGATTCAACAATGGCGTCACTTCCGTTCCGTACGCCTGCGGGATATTGGTGACGCATTACAACTGTGATTACATCACTGGTGACGTCATTTATGATAATGAAAGCATCCATCACGTGCCACATCCCATGTAGACTCCTTCAATAAAGTCTTTGGAAACATCAGTGATGATATTATCGATCAAGTCATTGACGGTTCCACTATAATGCTACATGTGATGTCACACTTTCATATTACACGTTACCACGTCATCATTAACATTGATGACGCCATTCAAATGATCAATTTGTACCTTACCATGACAGTAGACTGTCGTAATCCACGCGTGGGCAGTGATGTCCACGCATGCGTTTACCAGATAATAAAATCATCAGCAAAATTTTAATTAATGAAGCAACGGATGGTACCCGGCGCTTCATTTATTTATTTATTTATTTATTGAGGTTAACGACACTTTTGACAGCCAGGGTCACCTCCTGTTGGACAGTTTTACGGGCGGAGGAATCCGGAATACCCGGAGAGAACCACCGAGCAACGGCGAGGCACTTTCAGACTCCCCAACGTACTAACGCCGCACAAGTATGGTTATGCATTGGCTGCAGACAAATGCACCTCGACGTGCAGTACTCATCAGTACACAGCGCCATCGTGCTCCCACATGGAAAATCGGGATGAAGTGCCTTTCACACAACGCAGTTACCCTTGGTGGGGATCGAACCGTGTACCATTCGGTTTGAAGTCCAGCGCCGAAACCATTGAGCCACCGTTAAAGTTGATTCAGGAATGTCCAGCAATCATTCAAGTTCGTCTTCAATATATTTTTATTCGTTAGCGGGACGCTAATCATCAATAAGTCACAAATAATTATTGTTTTGGTACAATGTTTGGTCGGCAGTGTGGGAATAGTGTCACCTGTCCGATGTTTGAGATAGCTTGTCACAAACATTTCTGTGCCTGGTAATAATACAACACTGTAAAATATGACCGTTAAAAGTACGCTTGAAATAGTGGCAACCAGTTGCCTTTATTTTCACCAGAAATAACTGTTACTGCTTAAAATGTCGTAGTTCCCAGTGGGAAACCCGGAATGTGAATTAGTGCTTGTTTATTGTGGTAAACAAGGCCTGTTTTACTTGTACAATAGTCACCAATGCTTGGAGTAGAAGGTATCTAATATGGGCAATATGGGTATAAACGATTGACTAAACGTGGCTTTATCTCCATTCAATCTCCAACACGACGGGACCCTTGATGTTGAAATTGTCGTAAAACCCCAATGAATAAAATAAATAAATAAATATAAATAAATAAATAAATAAATAAATAAATAAATAAATAAATAAATAAATAAATTCCTGCTTTTGCAAAAGGAATACATAACAATAGATACCTTGTTTGAGGAAGCGCAATTTTTAACTCTTTGAACACGATAGGTCGCTTTTCCGGCTCAGGAACATGATAGGTTAGAATTTCATTAAGTAGTAGGATGAGTGCATGTGTGTGGTAGGCCAATCAAATTTACAACGTGCAGCCTGAGGGCCCTCAAGCTGCACGTGGAAAAATATTGATGGGTCTACCCCCAAATAATGAATATGGTCTCTTCCAATCGCTCTCATTGAACTGCTATGGAAGATACTACCAGGGTTCAAAGGGACAAGATAGGCTAATTAATATCTGGGCTCACAGTGGTGGTTACGGCATTGGACTGCAGAGCGAAAGGCCCACGGTTCCATGGGTAACTGCGTTGTGTCCTTGGGCAAGACTCTTCCCGATTGCCCACGTGGGGGCACTGTGGCCCTGGGTACTGAGGTGTACTGCACGTCGATGTTCGGTGGTTCTCTCCGGGTACTCTGGCTTCCTCCACCCGTACAACTGTCCGACACGAGTGTCCCTGACTGTCGAAAGTGTCGTTAAAGCTTGACAGCAGCCGTGACTAGATTTGATGAAAAATATTTTGGAAATAATCAGCGGGTTAAGCATTGATGTTATTTCTTCTCAGAAATCAAACTTAGAGCCATGGCGGAAGTTCAACTCCGTGGAAATCTTATATTATAATATCTTTCTGCTTATTACTTAAGCATCGTACATGCGAGCCATTGGTAGCAAGTAGGGTATGACAACAGAACATTGCTTCAACTGAAGTTTTGTTTTCTTATATGCTTACCGATGACCGTTACTTCCAAATCGACGACAAATGAGTTACCAATTATACAAATATATACACCGCCATCATCAACATCAGCTTGTTGAATCACAAGAGTACTGTTTAGATGTCCCGCATCAGAACTCCTTTGCGTTTTGATCAATAATTCACCGTCAGAAAGTTCCTCTCCGTCTTTGAACCAATCCACGTCGCTTTGTGAATAGTCTTCTCCCCTGAAAACACATGATAACCGTATGGCGTCTCCCTTTTCCACAGACTCTGTACCCGATAAGGAAATGCCTGAAAAATAATATCCTTAGAGCCGAGTTAAAGGGCGTATTAGATAAAAAGGTAGGAAGTACATTTGGACCTTTAACCATCCATGAAACATCCACCAATGGATGGTACATTGCATGAAATATAATAATTACACAAATACACCCGTAATGTGGGGGACATTACCATGTAATGCACCCGTAGGACTTTATTCGTACGCACGTATGTTTTTTACGACATTGTACATTTAAAACTAGAAGTCCTGTCACGAACTGTGCGCTTATCTAGGCTTAATTGCGCGTAGGAATTGCGCGCTATAGCCATATCGAATGGCATGCAAAGCACGGCAGGTTCTCCTGGTTACTCATAGCAAACACAGGCAATGTTTCTGCCAATGGACCTCCGGGTTACCCGGAGGTCCATTGCCTGAAACATTGCTTGTGTACAGGCCACATGTACAGAATTTGATAGCCTTACTATGATCATAACGCGTAGATTAACGCACAGATCGACGTACTATCAGTGGCGTAGATAGCTATTTGCTGGCGGAGGGGCAAGCCCCAAATTTTCCGACAGACTGAAAATTTTCCGACAGTGTAACAACAACATAAACCCAAACAAACAGAAAGAATCTGTTGTTTCCTGCAAATGTACTGAAAATTGATCTTTTTTACCCCAAATTTACCCAAAATGGCATGTTTTTATCCCCAAAGCCAGCATTTTAATGTTATTAGGCATAAATTCGCCTAAAAATGGTCCCAAAAAATTTCCGACAAAACTTCTGGTGGGGGCCTCCGCCCCCCGCCCCCCCCCCCTTTATCTACGCCACTGCGTACTATTTGTGCGCATTTCATGACAGGACTTCTAGTTGTAACTGTACCTCCGCAAGAACGATTGCGTCCAAATACCGATGTCGTCCGTAAAACACCTGCCAATCGTGTCCGCAGGCAGATGTCGGGCCGCTTGCGACGGAAACTGCGAGTTGATTCTGTCCGCTGGATAATTATGTCCACAAAATGCGGACTGATTACGTCCGTAGGCTTATTGCGTCCACAAAATGTGAGCCTAATACGTCCGCATGACGAATGTGTCCGCAAAAGCTGGCCGATTACGATCGTAGGAAGATTACAGCGGCAACATTCCAGGTCAATCATGTTCGCAGATCAACTGTGTCCGGAAAAGAAAAGCCGATGACGTACACGGGTCGAATGTGCCCGAAAAGTGCGATACTATTATCAACCCTGATGGGTGAGGGTGTGAAATGGGTAAATCTCACCCGAGGGCAATATATTTGGGCCAGACGCGAGGCTTGCCGAGCGTCTGGACCAAATATCTTGTCCCGAGGGTGAGATTTCCCCATCTCACATCCACCCCCATCAGGGATAATGTTTCTTCCCCCACCAAAACACTCTGACGTCATCAAAAGTAATCCAGGGGCATGTGTAGCTATATCGAACAATTTTGTTGTCCATTTCTGAAAAAAAACTGATTTGCTTATCAGAAAGAAAGCACAAAGGTTCTGTATGTACCACAGGTATATACCACGAAATTAAATCCCAACGCCTGCACGAAAGTGGTTAAAAATTTGTAGCGAAATGAACATTGACACATTCCGATGACATTTATTATGAATTCTGCCTTGTATTCGCATATCTTTTCGATGGGAATTTCGTGCAACTCTCTCCACTCATAATGGCGTTCACCCAAAACTTCATTTCCTTTGGTTTTTCGGTCTGTGTTTGTTTACGGAAGAACGTGCGATGATTGAATAGTCCTTGCGCTCATTAAATATGCTCATAAGCCGGTCACGTGGGTCATGTGGGGTAGATATCTATTTCACATGGCCTTCTCACACGAGACACACATATCTTGCATAGGAAGTGGGGGAAGAACATTTTTTCCGCAGACCGAGTTCTTCCGCAAAATGCGAGCCGATTTCATCTGCGGGCCAATTGCGTCTGAAATGTACAAACATACGGACCACTTTCCCCCGCAAGCCGATAAACAGAGGATGTCTACGCTATTTTAGTGAATATCGGGAAATATCTTACCTCCTACAAGTATCTGGCAATTTCATTGGTTCAAAGACGTCACATGCAGACTGCATATAAAACCATATACTGCCTGTCAACATCAATATACGCTGACAGCCACGGGTAATCTCCCCTTTGTTCATTGATTATTCAAAATAGCGGCAGCCGATAAACGCTTCAAGTTGAAAGATTGAGTGTTGGAAGCCCATATTTGGTCTGAAGCGCAGGTTAGGCAACTTAAAAGGTTTCATATTCTGTGGATGTGTGTCATGTTACCTTCGAAATGAAACTGTTTGGTATGTATGAATTTGCCTTGTTACAATTTTTGGGAGAGTGCAGGCACTCTCCCATAAATTGTAACAAGGCAAAGACATGTGAACACATTGTGAGAATTCTCTCATTTAATTTTGATCGCTGTTATTAGTTCTGTGCATCGAAGCAGCAGTCGGTAAGATATATTCGTTACACAGTTTGTTGGTGGCCTAATATGGTATATATGGTGTCAGTTAATTCCACATTAGACTTGAGTTTCGCTCTCGTCCAATATGAAATTAACTGACACCATATATACCATATTAGGCCATCAACAAACGGTGTAACTAATATTATCTCATGACTGTTGACCTGAAAGTCTTATTTTTGCGCGAGTGAAAAAGAATATATTTCAGGCCCACTCTCATGAGATAATACCCGATATTCACTAAACCAGCGTTGATATTCATTTTGTTATATGCTAGGCGGCATTTTACGGCGTGATATTCAGTCCAGTTCGACTGCAAACACGAACGTTTCTAAACAATAACAAAGAGCAGCTGATCGTTCTGACAAGTCTGTACTTGCCAAATCACTCAAGCATAAAAAATAGTCCCACTTTTCCACGATAATTTAACCAACTAATTGTTCAACTCACAGATCAAATTTAATAATTATAACACTGGAAATGATAATATTCTCCTATTTTTCATTAATGTTTATTTTCAGAACATTTTACAACAAGCAAATTGGAATTTGATTTTGTAAAATGACTGCAAACTCCCCTTATTTATTTATTTATTTATTTATTTATTTATTTATTTATTTATTATTTATTTATTTATTATATTTATTTTGATTACACACATTCTCTTATTCGTCGTCACTAACCAATGCTAACCCTACTTTTGTCGAGTTGGTTCGTTGGGGGAGTCTGATAGTTGCTCGCCATTGCTTGGTGGTTCTCTCCGGGTACTCAGGCTCTCCCACCCGTAGAACTGTCTGACACGACGTAATCCTGGCTGTTGAAAGTGTCGTTAAACTCAAATAAATAAATAAAGAAATAAATAAATAAATAAATAAATAAATTAACTAATTAACTGGGGGCGCGGTGGCTCAGTAGGTAGAGGAGCAGGCTGCAAGCCGAGAGATCCTCGGTTCGAATCTCAACTGCAGCAACCGCGTTGTGTCCTTTGGCAAGGCACTTCATCTCCATTGCCCGCGTGGGGGCACGATGACGCCGTGTACTAAGGCGTACTGCACGTCGCTGGTACACATGTCTTCAACCAATCTAACCCTGCCTGTGCTGCAGTGCGGAGTTCCGAGGTTGGGGAGCTGACAGCTGCTCGTCGTTGCTCGGTGGTTCTCTCCGAGTACTCCGGTACCTCCACCCGTAAAACTGTCACGGTCGTGATTAGCCATTGTGCATAAATATGTGACCTTAAACATCAATAAATAAATAAATAAATAAATAAATAAATAAATAAATAAATAAATATTTGTCGTCAATGTCAAAATCTCCACGACAATCAGAGCTTTTCGCTATGATGTTCATCATCCGAACTACTAGCGCAAAGTTTCCTGACAGTACATCATTAGTTTACAGAGTTCAGTTTACTACACCAATAGTTTGTGTTCACATACCACTTGTTTATATAAAATAAATGTTCTCAGTATTTATGTGACGGATACTTGCAGTAATTATGTCTGTACTAATACTTGGTAACTGTTGTTCATTGCATGCAGACATGTATGGTATGTATTGATTCATCGACAGTGCACGGAGATCACATTATTATGAAAATACTAGAGAGATTCTCATCTAGTCATAATTTTTCATTTTGTAGTGAAACACAGGACGTACAAGCAGAGTTATTTAGCCTATAAAACCTCTGTGTTCAAGGGATGTAGCAACGGGGTAGGGCTGGGGGAGCCCTCCCAAAGCATTGGCCCAATGCGCGTTTCACATAACATAGAGCCCCAAAATAGTCTCCAATATAGGGGTACACACGCTACTAATGCCTCATATTCTCTTAGAGTGCTGTATTTTGTACAGTATTCTCGGGGAGGCATACTCCCAACTAAGACTCTTCAGTTGTTACCCCCTGCTGCCACTTGTTTTTAATAGGAGGAGGGGGTAACGACCAGAGAGTCTTAAGTCCTAACTAGGACTCTCCGGTCCTTAACCCCCTCCTCCCACTTCTCTGAAGTGGGAGGAGGGGGGTAACGGCCGGAAAGTCCTAGTTAGGACTAGCTGCGCCCCCACAACGCTCTTCTGAATTTCATGTTCCCCCACTCCGCCCCACCACCCCCTAAAATCTGGCTTGAGCACCCTCTATAATAGAATTCTGGCTGTGAGCCGCGTTCAACCGCAATCTGTTTGCTGAAAGATAAATAATACTGATCATGCACTATTACATTTAAGAAATGTTCTGAGGAGAGCCTGGACTCCAGTAATGAGCTGAGTTTCCACTGTTCACTTACCATACTCATTATATATTCTTTTCTGAAATTTCATTGTATCAGCAAACATAACTTCCCTGGGCTGTGAAACGAGTACATATAAAAATTATGAACAGGTAAATGAAAAACTGCCGATGGTTGTTATCTGAACATGAATAGTTGGGCGTCTGTGGGTGTGACATTTTGGAATGGTGAAATTAGATTTATACGGATGTGACAGATCGAACTGAGACTAGTGCACAATACCTTGCCAGAATTTATTTATTATTTTATTGGTGTTTAAGGTCACATACTTATGTACGATGGCTAATCGTGACCGTGACATTTCCGCGGGTGGAGGAAGCCGGTGTACCCGGAGAGAACCACCGAGCATCGACGAGCAACGGTCAGCTCCTCAACATTCTAACTATGTTCAAAATCCGCTCATGCAGGGTTACAGCGGTTGAAGACAGGTGCACCTTCGACGTGCAGTACGCCTTAGTACACGGCGTCATCGTGCCCCCATGAAGGCAACGGGGATAAAGTGCCTTACCCAAGAACACAACGCAGGTCGTCCCGGACGGGGGTCGAACTCGGGATCTCTAGCATGGAAGTCCAACCGTCTACCACTGACCCACCGCACTCTCGAGAGATCGAACCTAGACAGGTACTTAATAACGCTAGAAAATACGATACATGACAGCATTTAACAACAGCTGTGGCGTAAACGTCATGGGACATCTATGAAAACTATACCATTCAACAGTTGAACGAGACTCTCGTTTTGGACACAGTAGGTGGGTCGCGGTGGCTCAGTTGGTAGAGGTGCAGGCTGCAAGCCGAGAGGTCCTCGGTTCGAATCCTACCTGCGGCAACCGCGTTGTGTCCTTGGGCAAGACACTTCTCCCCCCCCCCCATTGCCCACGTGGGGGCACGGTGACGCTGTGTACTAAGGCGTCCTGCACGTCGATGGTGCACCTGTCTTCAACCAATGCTAACCCTGCATGTGTGGATTTGGTATATTGGGGAGCTGACAGTTGCTTGCCGTTGCTCGGTGGTTCTCTCCGGGTACTCCGGCTTCCTCCACCTGTAAAACTGTCACGGTCATGGTTAGCCATTGTGCAGAAATATGTGACCTTAAACACCACTAAATAAATAATATGGACACAGTAGCAGGGTCGGGGAGAGGGTGAAGTTACCACCCCGGGACTCGGATCTTTGGGGCCCAGGGTTGGCCCAGGAGTCCAGGATTTTTATGTAAGGCCTGGGTCCCCCAAAGTTCTGACTCCTGTGCCAAGCCTGGGCCCCAGCAAGAATCAGCAAGATAAGCTATCCGTCGTATTGGAATACTAGCTGCCCATCATGTGAAGAAGGAATGGGAGTGTCCCGTGGAAATACTCAATCTGTTAACCCTTTAACCCTTTACCCAACGTAACGGCCAAAACCGGCCAGCGCTATTCTCAAAAATCACCAGTTAATTTTCATTATTTTTTCATTTTTTGTCTCAAAAACATAGGTTATGACCCGTCGTTGGAACGAGCTCGTCGAGCTCGTTCCAATGAGGGGTCATAACCTATGTTGTTGAGACAAAAAATGAAAAAAAGTAGTTATTCAAGAATTTTTTGTCGTCTGCTTTTCATGTTAGGTAAAGGGTTAAATAACATGAAAAGCAGACGATACTTGTAAACAAAACTGTTGAATATCAATTTTAAAAAAAAAAAATTTGCGTCAAAAAACTTAGCTTATGACCCCCTCACTGGAACGAGCTCAACGAGCTCGTTTCAGTGAGGGGTCATATGCTATGCTTTTGAGGCAAAAAAATATAAAAAAAAAATGATGAAAAACGAATGGCAGGTTTTGTGAATAGTGCTGGTCGGTTTTGACCGTTACGCTGGGTGAAGGGTAAATAGACTGTTATCTATATAAATATGTACCAGACCCATCACATCAAGAAATCTTCATTTCAACAACCCCAGCATCTGCATCAATATCCCGACACTTTCGAAAGGGGACTATTCACAGAATTAACCTTGGGCCGAAATTTCCTCTCCTCAGACCGGCAACTACTGCCCACGATTGCTGATATTTCTTGCGAACTTAATCGGATTGAGAACGTGAGCGCCTTGCATTTTGGATGCGCATTAATTAGGCAAAGACAATCGCCTGTCTGTCCGTGGACTCGATGATGGATTGAACGTTTTGCCGACGAGATCGGCTCGTGGGCAAAAACACCATTCATCGTAAGCACGAAATAGGGCTGCTGATGTTTGTGGACATTATCAGTACACAACTGGGACAAAACGCGAGCAGACAGCTGGGTTTCTTTTTTGTGTTTTTCGATTTATCACCATTTTGACGTTATGGCGTCGCTTCAACAAATTAGACTATTTTGTCATATTTCATCAAAAACTCGACCTTTGAAATTTCAGTAGCCCGCATGTACCCATTTCACATCTGTGGGAACTCCACACACCGTATTCTTGTCATTTGAAATTGTTAACCTCAATTTTGGAATTAAAAGTTTGACCCCGAGGGTAGCGAAGCCAATTTTACGTTTTGTGTTTACCTTCTCTTTTCAACGTCATTGTTAACATTTTCCTTTCGAGATTTTGGAAAAATAATGTTGTTGGCCGTGCTTGGTTGAATGATTTCCGGAAATTCGCTGCGCGATTTCAAACCTTCTAGTTGCCGTTGAATTTATTTTGGGCTGCGTTTTTGACTTACACATCACTGTGTTTCATGGAAAGTAGCCACTATTATAAGCTCTAGATGGTGGCTTCGCCATGTCCGTTCCGATGACTTTTGGTGATTTGGAGGGATTGTCGGGGCTAATTGGGTAACTCTGTGAAGTACCCGAGGAATCTGAACCAATACAATTACTCTTATACAAAGGAACGCGCCTTATAGCACAACATGCTACCATTATTTGCACAACAAGGTGGCTTCATGAAGTCCGTTTCGGTAGTGTGGTGTGTTTTTCCGTGATTTGGAGGTATTGTCGGTCTATTTGGGTAATTATACGCCACAAGCGGGGGTTCTGGGCAATTAGATTTACTCTTATACAAAGGAGTGTGCCTATTATTTGAGAAAAGGAGGATTCGAGGTGAATCCGAACAAAATAGTCGTTTTTGGTGATTTAGACTAATTGTCGGATATATTTGGGTATTTCTACGAAATATCCAGGGAATCCAAACCAACAAACTACTCTTATTCAATCGAACACAGCCTAACAACATACCCCAGTCCGATTGTAGACCTTTGGGTCACATAGCAACCATGTGCTACCATGGAAACCAAGAAGGCGGCATCCAGTATCCAAATTGAACGACGGGAACACGTGTCACCCTAACGCGCGCTGCGTGTGTGCACCAGGACCACATATCACTTTGGGGATGACGTCTCAAGCGAGCTACCATGACAATAAACATGATGTAACTGGGTCACGTGACTGTGGCGTATTTACTCTCTACGAGATGCTTGTGTACATTGGAGTAACTTCAATATCTGTTCGTTTCAAAACAGTAACAAAGATCAGCTGAGCGTTCTTTCAAGCCTTACTAGCCAAATCACTCAAATATAAAAAAATAGTCCCACCTTCCCACAATAATTTAATCAACTAATGGTTCAATTCACAGGTGAAATTTAATAATTATAATACCACAAATGAGAATATTCTCCTATTTTTCATTAATGTTAATTTTAAGTACATTTTAAATGTCAATTTACAACAAGTAATTTGGGATTGAGTGACCCGACTCATCCAAAAAAAAAATCCTTCCTGGGCTAATCGATCAACAAGGTTTTTTGGTAAAGTTACCCAGTTCAAGGCTCAATATTACTATCGGAGACACTTTCTATATATCCAATTATTTTACTTTATTATCGTATTATAATTATTATACATCTAATTCTAATCTGTCAGTCATAGAATCACCAGAACGGCTTGGAATAGCATGAACTTCTGTTATTGCTGGTAAAGCCGGCACTGAATCGCTTATAACAGAATCGAAGGCGAAGCCGATATGTCATGACAAAGCATTGCAGATGGCACCTAGGTCCACTCAGGGGCTGGTCTCAAAATAAGTGGTTTCGCATCGCTATTTGCTATGCAAAACAGGCTAAAAGCTACACAATTTTCAATTATGTATAGCACTTTGCGATACAATATATTCAACTGCAGCCTAATATGTAAAAATGAAAATTTGCAACAAACTTTGCAAGCTAGTTCACTGATGCTTTACTCCTGATATAAGATTAACTCTCCATCTCGCATTAGCAACTTCATATGCAACGTGAATTTTATTGGTTTAAATTCATCCTGCATTGGTTCTGCATTTTGCATAAAATACCCAGTCAAAATAACTTTAAGCCCATCAAATTAAGAGATGTTACACATTTGGAAATATCTAAGTCCATGCAGTTGTTAAAGGCAGTTCTGTTGAAAAATATAGCTAGTGCTTCATGTGTTGCAGCTTATTTGAAAAAGCACAGAAATGGATGGACATTATTCTATCTGCTCAGAAGAGTTCAATAAAAAACAGTATGGCATAACTCGGGTATACAAAAACTGATATGCAAGTTAAATAAAATGCTATTCATTTTTCGGAAATGTGTAGCATTTTGCTACGCACAGAAAAAAGGTATTTTGAGCCCTGTTTCTCATTATTTTTTAACAAAAACCTCTAAAAACAATTAATCAGGACTCTTCAAGTTTCAGTTTTGTTCATACAAATTGACACGACCCTACCAACAAGGGGCTCTAATCTGTAATCGCTCACCTGGCAGAACAAAAGATGAAAATGTGATTTCCCATAGCGTTTCTATGGTAACTATAAGCCGCGATTTCGGCCACATTTGCACCCAGATCAGCATTACACGAGGCGCGTTGGTAGAGAGTGTCCCAGTCATCAATCATGCGTAGTTTCAAAACATTTGGCTTTGTAGTTTCAGAGGAATAGATTTTTCAAAACCAACCAATCGGAATCAAAGAATGTCTCTGGAGGCCATGTTTTTCATCCAACAGGAACGGAATGAGAAACAGGTGTAGAGAACCTCCCATGACCATTCCTGTCAAGTTTGGTTCACATTGGCTTAGTAGTTCCAGAGAAGATGAAAAAGTGATTTCCCATAGGGTTTCTGTGGTAATTATAAGCCGCAATTGTGGCCATGTTTGCAACTCGATTAACACTGAATGAAGACCGTTGGTAGCGGGTGTCTCCGTCATCAACCATGTGAAGTTTCAAAACATTTGGCCTTATAGTTTCAGAGAAGATTTTTGAAAATCCACCAAACAGAATCAAAGAATGCTTCTGGCTGCCATGTTTTTTATCCAACGAGAACAAAATGGGGATCGTTTGTAAAGGACCTCCTATAGATCATTCCTGCCAAGCTTGGTTCTCATCGGCTCATTAGTTCCAGAGAAGATGAAAAAGTGATTTTCCATAGGGTCCCTATGATAATTATAAGCCGCAATTGCGGCCATGTTTGCAACCCGATCAACATTAAATGCGGATCGTTGGTAGAGTGTGTCCCAGTCATTAATCATGTAAAGTTTCAAAACATTTGGCCTTGTAGTTTCAGAGAAGATTTTTGAAAATCCACCAATCAGAATCTATGAATGCCTCTGGCGGCCGTGTTTTCCATCCGACGGAAACAAAATGAGGATCGTTTGTAGAGGACCACCCATAGACCACCCTTTCCAGTTTGGTTCACATCAGCTCAGCAGTTCCAGAGAAGATAACAATGTAAACAGTTTTCGTACGACGACGGACGCCTGACTTCGGACTACGGACGCTGGACGACGTACAGCGACGGTTGCCCAGTGATGGCAATAGCTCACCTGGCCCTTTGGGCCAGGTGAGCTAAAATAGAGATTTATGTCGCGAAGCCCTCTGTTGGATACCTATCTGAAATTTGATATTTATAATTAAATTATGATGATAATGTTTAATTATAAATAATAACAATTGTCCGCAAAATATCAATATCTCACAACGTAGCTTCAAAGAAGGCTTCACTATGTTATTTCTATTGTTATTATTTTGATATCATGTTATTTTAGTATTTCTGAACCAGCCTGTCTAATTAAATTACGATGGTGAGAACATCCTGTGTATATCTTCACAAAAAATACCTTTTGGGAAAAACAAGCTTACCGTTTCATTGTTATGCAGTGCTCAAAATAACTTTTTTTCTTTGCGTAGCAAAATGCTACACATTTCCAAAAAATGAATAGCATTTTGTAAAAATTACATAGCTATTTTTGTGCACCAGAGTTATGTTATGCTGTTTTGTACTGAATTCTTCTAAGTAGATAGAATAGTTTCCATCCATTTTGGGGCATTTCCAAATGATCTGCAACACGTGAAGCATTTACTATGTTTTTATTTAACTGAAATGCATTTAAGGGTTGCATGGACTTGGATATTTTCAAATGACGTCTTGGTTGTTTAATAGAGTTCTCAAAATGGAAGTTGGGATTTTTAATTTGATGGGCTTGAAGTTATTTTTAATGGGCATTTTATGCAAAATGTTGTAAAAACAGGAAGGATTTAAACCAATAGAATTCATCTTACATATGAAGTTGCAAATGATGCTTGATGGAGAGTTAATCTGAGTTAGGCCTGGAATGTTCCACAATCAGACGTAAAGCATTAGTGAACTAGTTTTCAAATTTGTTTGTAAATTTTTATTTACATTTTGCGATACAAGATAATCTAATAGGCTGCAGTTGTTTATCTTGTATCGCAAAATGCTATACATAATTTAACATTGTGCAGCTTTTTGCAAGTTTTGAATAACAAAAAGCGACGCGACACCGCTTATTTTGAGCCCTGTTGTTATAATATAGAGTATTAGCTCCTGGTTACCCAGTCTGTCTTGTACACTGCTCTTTCAATGAAACACTGTTAACCTTGTTCTTTCAAAAGAGATATAATTAACCTTTTCTGTAAGTGGGGTGGAGCCAAAATACTATTAGGCCACTTGAGGTAACTGGGCTCCGCGACTGAAGGAAGTTTCTATTTCTGATTGTGACGTCGTGGACTGGCCTTTTCCACGGGTAGGCAATATTTCCACGGACACAATACTTTTAGATTACCAAAAGTAATTATAGAAATAATCATCAAAATTTTAATTAACTGGTTGGGGGCGCGGTGGCTCAGTAGGAAGAGGTGCAGGCTGCAAGCCGAGAGGTCCTCGGTTCGAATCCCACCTGCGGCAACCGCGTTGTGTTCTTGGGTAAGACACTTCACCCCCATTGTCCACGTGGGGGCACGGTGTCGTTATGTACTAAGGCGTAGCGCACGTCGATGGTGCACTGTCTTCAACCAATGCTAACCCTGCTTGGGTGGAGTTAGTATGTTGGGGAGCTGACAGTTGCTCGCCGTTGCTCGGTGGTTCTCTCCGGGTACACCGGCTTCCTCCACCCGTAAAACTGTCGAGGTCATGATTATGCATTGTGCAGAAATATGTGACCTTAAACACCAATAAATAAATAAATAAATAAATTAACTGGTTGAGTGCTACAAGCCACTATCAGGGTCTTCAACCAATGCTAACCCTGCTTGTGTGGAGTTAGTATGTTGAGGAGCTGACATTTGCTCGCCGTTGCTCGGTGGTTCTCACCGGGTACGCCGGCTTCCTCCACCCGTAAAACTGTCGAGGTCATGATTAGGCATTGTGCAGAAATATGTGACCTCAAACACCAATAAATAAATAAATAAATAAATAAAGAAATAAATAAATAAATTAATTAACTGGTTGAGTGCTACAAGCCACTATCAGGGCTTTCAAAAAAGAGGAGACCAGAATAAAAGCCAACATTTTCCTTACTTATATATTTTGTTTATGTAAATTTGTAATAAAATGAATTTTCTATAACAAATTTAGACCACCAAAATAATCTAGCCCATAACCAGTCAAGGAAGCACCGAGTACAACCGGATGTTTCGTTAACTGAAATTTTGCTGATAATGATATTACCTGGTAAACGCATGCGTGGATATCACTGGACTACAAGTCCACGGCGACTGCTCTGTAGTACTCCATACCCTTTTGTACAGAATACAAGAAACTGTCTATGTGGTATTTCCACTATTCTAGTATTTTAGTAACACTGTAGATTGATCAATATTTATTATTGAGTTGTACTATATATTTATCACTGATACAGATACGATTTCGACCATCATATATCTCTCCTCTAGTATCAGATGGACTGCGATACTAATGATACCCACGAAACGCACACAGTGTGTTACTGCAGCAACGAAAACGAGGCGGGCTGAAAATTGTGTCATTTTCTTCCACCGCGAGCTATAAAATATGCTCTGAATTCATAAAACACTAATTAATTGAATTTTGTTTTTACTTCTTCTTCGTTGTACAAACGCATCAATTCATTTTTAACGTGCGTTATCAATACTACTTCAACTTTGTGCCAGATATTCTGAGATGATGAAGTAGATTGAGTTCACCCAGTCTGGAATGGAGATAAAAAAAACACTCCTTGCAAACAACTACATCATGTTTGTCGTCTGCTTTCCAGAATAACTTCTGAGATTTTGAAATCGAGATTTAAATATTATGCAAGGGAAGGTCTATAGAACAAAAAGATATATTTAGGAACTATATATATTATAAAAAAGATCATCAGTACAGTATGGTGTATCGTATCTCGATGAGGACATTCGATCAAGCGGTATCGCTCGAGTCGGCATAGATCGACGAAGATCGGCGAAGATCCCCAAGATGCAATACAGCACGCCAGGAATCATCACTGTACCGATGATATGGTATGTACCACACTGACGTATGTACAAGGCAGACAGACTAACAGAAACTACTCCCCCTCCCAGAAGCAATGGATGAAATTTACAAAATGTTATGAGTGCAACCAGCACTAGTAATAGTTGGTGACTTTCTGTTTGACTTTGTGAATGTAAGTTAAAGAGGGCGGGGCGATTAATGGAGATATATAAAATATACCCATAGTAGCTTGGTGTACCAAATGTTTACCACGAGTGGTGAAGTGGTGTTAACCGCGAGCCTTTGGCGCGCGGTTAACACCACTTCACCACGAGTGGTGAACATTTGATACACCAAGCTACTTTGGGTATATTTTATTTATACCATGATCGTCAGATTATTAAGAGTCGCTATTATTTTTCCTCGCTTTTACTGAGCACCAGACGTACAAACGTGCGAATCTGTTTTTGTTTACACGAGTATCGGTGGGCGGTACTTCCTCTGTCAATTTTATTTAAAAGACGCAATAAATAATTGTCACTTTCATTTCACTCTTCGTGAGGCGACGTGCGATAAATTTAGACAAGTTGCATTCAGGTCGACGTCACCAAAGGTCAACTTGGATGTCGTTCTACTGTAGATGTAAATTTTTACTATTGAAATCCCATTGCTGGCGTATTCACCACGGTTGGTGTATAAAGCGAAAATTTATGTCAGGCTTTTCATATATTGTAGAATAGGTAACCGTGGTATAAATAGATGATATATACACGTGGAACTTAATTCAGCGCCCCCTGTTTTTTTTCGCAGTGGTGTCAATAGAAACTGTCATTACTTTCATGCCATCGTTAAGATGTCCAAAAGTGATTGTTTGCGGAAAGAATGGTCTATTGACAAATGAAAGACAGCACAATGATGGAAATATGCAGTATTTTAATGGCGCTAATTACACATTTTTCTGTCACCAATGTTTTGGATGGAAAAAATGTTCTCTCGGCAAGTGTGTTGCTGGAACGGTCCAGGATGAAACAATATTCCAGTAATTACTGACAAAAAATGTAACTATTTATCTCCTAAACACGATAGCAGTGTCTGACGTCTATAGCGAATGTACCCACTACATGTCCGAATGACGTCCTGAACCTTCCTCCTTATGCTATCAGTGAGCCTCTTCTGATATGGCACAGAGGCAACTGTTGCTTCTCCTCATGCAATGCAGCTTCCAAATCGGCCAACTTCTGTCCCAGATGTGTTATAAGGCATTCAAATCGGGGCTCAATGCAGGCCAAGGTAGTGTTGAAATAGCGTTGTTCTGAAGAAATACTCTCACAGCATGGGAGTGATGTGACATTGCATTGTCGTCCATGAATACAGGGCTAGTAGCCAACGGGTGGTTGCCAAAATGAGGCAAGACAACCAGATTGAGAATGTCCCGGATGTACTAATGACCATTGAGATTCCCACGTACAGTCACCATATCAAGTTTACAACCAAGAGAGAGGCATCCCCAGATCATCACTGATCCTCCATCACAAGGAACAGTAGGTCGGATTTTCCTGGGCACGTAAGCAGTATTTCTGTGCCTCTACACTCTCATGCGACCATCTGTGATGTGAAGCAGAACTTGCTCTCGTCTGCCGAATGGACTCTCCCCCATGTCCAGAGATTCCAATTTTGTCATGCCATACACCACTCCAAACGTCGTCTTTGATGCTGATCGGACTGGCGTTTCAAAATCCCACTTGAAGCAAGGGGTTCACGCCCAACGAGGCGTGCCAGACACCGATCTTCCCGAGGAGAGAGGTATTTTGGGGTTGTCCAGGCCTTGGTCGGTCTTTAACATCGCTGGTTTGTAGATGTTCTCCTGATAAGTCTGCTGATGACAGAATGACTGTAGCCAAGGTGCCTTCCAATAGCCTTGAATGACATGCCTGTTGCATGCAAGCCAACGATTTGCCTTCTTAGTGCTTATCACAGTTTCCTCCATGCCATGTCGTCATTTACTGATAAACGAAGTGACAAATTTTCTTGTTTTCTGCCCAGACATTGCATGTGGATGATAGTATTTTTTGTGACATGCATGGGAAGCATGCTTCACGTGGACGAGGGGATGCGTTTGGGGTACGCTATCAACCAAAGACATCTGTTTCACGAGATGAAATGTTCTGCAAGATATAGCAATCATTAAAACAAAATAATTAGTAACTGCAACTTTCACTGTCATGAAACATTTCAGAGGATGCTTAATTTAGTTCCAGGTGTATATTATCGGATGGCACAGCACAAAATATCACATGGGGTGCATTCTGCTCGACAATATCCGAAATCCGCTATCTAATCTATTCATTGGTATTGGTGATACGTGAGATTAGAGTACAGTACAGCCGCCGTGGACTGGTCACTTTCCGCTTGTGGGCAATATTCCCACTCATACTATTAGATTCCAAACACTAATTGTAGGCATCAACAATTTAATTAATGAAGCACTGGGTACAACCGGGCGCTTCATTGATTTAAAATTCTGCTAATGATAATTATTACCTGGTAAACGCATGGGAGGACATCAATGCCCACGCAGGGATTACGACCAATCCACGGTGACTGTACTGTACGATTTACACCAAAAGCATCTTTGGTGAACGAACGATGAGGAGAAGTGACGTCAGTATGATGTGCATGATTGGTGTTATGCTTCCTGTAATAGTAATGCGCGTATAACCAGCGATATTATATCCTTAGGCCCCACAAATTGTTTTTTAACAGTAATTTTATTTCCTTTAAAAATAAAATAGGGTTTGGCGAACAAGCTCTGTCCATATAACCACCACCCCCACCCCTACAAAAGTATTCCATTCTGACAAAGAAGACACCCCCCCCCCCCCCCCCCCCAAAAAAAAAAAAATAAAAAATAAAAAATAAAAAACAAAACAGAAAAACAAAAACAAAAACAAACAAACAAAAAAACGAAAACAACAACAAACCCCCCCCCCCCCCCCCAAAAAAAAAAACCCCCAAAAAACATTGAGACGGTGCATGTGCTATTAAAGAGTGATGCACACAACAAACTCGGAAATATTGTTCCAAGTTGCTGATCACTAAATTGGTCATACAATAATGCATATGTGAAACAAGACTCCTTGGTGGATTGTACATTTGAGTAGAAACTGACTGTGTTTCCTCTTTGTGATTTGACACGCTGGCACTTAAGGGAACCTCTGACAAGACTTTCAAACAGGTGACAACCATGCATAGTACCACCTGCGTGGGTGAGAATAATCGCCATTATTTATTTATTTATTCATTTATTTATTTATTAGGGTTTAACGACACTTTAACAGCCAGGGTCATATCATGTCGGTGACAGTTTTACGGGTGGAGGAAGCCGGAGTATCCGGAGAGAACCACCGAGCAACGACGAGCAGCTGTCAGCTCTCCAACATCGTAACTCTGAACTCTGCACCGCGGCGCTGCGGAACAGGCAGGATTAGATTGGTTGAAGACATGCGCACCATCGATATGCAGTACGCCTTAGTACACAGCGTCATCGTGCCCCCATGTGGGCAATCGGGGTTAAGTGAATACTAACCAAGTATCAGCTGAGAAGTGATACCGTAAGACGGCAGTCGCTGCTGGGTTATGTGAGTAGATATCCTCCACTCACACTCACCACCGACGATCACCGAATCTTCAAAGTAAATCGTCTGTTTGTTGGGCTTTTTGTAAAATTGCATATGGGCGGGCGGTTTCATTTATTTTCTGTTTTTGTAATTATTTCTTTGACATCAAAAGTTCATTTTTTTGGTTTGTTTTATGTTTTAGGCCTCATAATCTACAGAATAGCATGGGTGTTGGTGTATTTCGTCCCTTGGGTGCCAGAAGGCTTTGCAATGCTAGCACTGCAAAGCCTTGTTGCACTCAATGGACAAATGTATCAATTTTATTAACTTTGGTAAAATATCAGACATGAACCATTTAATTTTTTTGTTTTTTTAAAGTTTGCATTGGTTATAAAACGAGAGCATGCGATAGCTGAAAGAACCATACGGGAGGGCCTGAGAAACAGATTTTTTAACTGTTTTAGGCTTTCCCATTGAGATATGTCGTCGCCTGAGTGCTAGAATGTCCTATGTTCCCTATGGGACATAGGACATTCTAGCATTCAAGCGACGATATGGTGTTACGCAAGGGATTCTCAGGTGACACGTAGTTCCTTTGGTAATGAATTGATTGGTATTGACTGAACGTGGATCACATTTTACCCCTTATTGACTCGTCCTAGATCGATTAGACAAAGTTTATTAATTTGTTACCCTAAGGCCACACAAAGTAGATCTTTTGTTTCTCAGGCCATGTTTTTGTACAACTGCATGTGGGCGGGTGATTTTTAATTTAACTTTTTATTTTTGTAATGATTTCTTTGCATCAAAAGTTCAGATTCTTGATTTGTTTTTGGCCCTACATAATAGCATGCGTGATAGTGTATTTTGTCGCTTGACTGCAAGAAGGCTTTGCAATGCTAAAGCATTGCAAAACATCATTGCAAAACATCATTCCACTCAAGGGACAAATTTATCAATTTTATTAATTTGGGTAAAATATCAGGCACAAACCATTTAATTTTTATTTTTTTAAGTTTGCATTGGTTATAAAACGAGAGCATGCGACAGCCGAAAGAACTAGAGGGCCTGAGAAACAGATTTTTAACTGTTTTAGGCTTTCCCATTGAGATATGTCGTCGCCTGAGTGCTAGAATGTCCTATGTACCCTATGGGACATAGGACATTCTAGCATCCAGGCATCCAGGCGACGATATGGTGTTTCGCAAGTGCTCGGTAACATCTGATCCTATCAACTTTTAAGGTTGATTCGGAAGTCATCTGGGATTCTAAGGTGCCACATAGTTGCTTTGGTAATAAATTGATTGGTATTGACTGAACGTGGATCCTTCAGTGTGTCTGAATAAGGAAGAGTTATCTGGAATACACAATGGATACTAAGCGGGCTCAGCTGAAGAATGGAAAAGCTGTGGAGATTTTTTCGATCGGGATTTCC
This sequence comes from Pictodentalium vernedei, assembly GCA_031216915.1. Classification (NCBI taxonomy): domain Eukaryota; kingdom Metazoa; phylum Mollusca; class Scaphopoda; order Dentaliida; family Dentaliidae; genus Pictodentalium; species Pictodentalium vernedei. Next base: position 491,988,453 of record CM062293.1, read on the forward strand.
GTTATAAAACGGTTGCCCGTTAAAAATTGAAAAATAGCACGCAGTGCTATATTCCCTTTTATTTAGAATGGGCTGTGTGCAACTCAACGGAAGCGCTAACGTAGTATAGTTGGATCTGTACTATTTTGGTCTTGTTTTGCATGGGCAACATCCATAAGTACTTTTCAGCCATCTCCATTTTGTACTCTGCACCCACTACTATGTTACGTCCTAGTACCATGAGTACTATCTGTTGCATTGTTTTTGGGTTGGAGAGCCTCCCTTTAGAAACACAAATCGACTTTTGTTTATTTTTTTTTTAGGTTTTTTTGACTGTTTGGTATGCCTCACGCCCTGTCCAACCCAGCTCAATTTCCATCTCTCTAGTTCTTGGTCAGGGTTCAACATTTCTGTTTTTATATCATAAAATGGCGATGATGCTGTGAAATAAAGCAGTTGTTGTATCAGCTGAATTTTGGCTTTATACCTCATTACAGGTATAAAGCATTTTGGGGTAGTTATCGATGACCCGTGATCTTCAATTTCCTGACACACTTAGTAGTAGTAGTAGTTTTATTCAAGCAAAAATAACACCTGCAGAGAGGCAGATTGTACAAGTTGTTAACACAAACATGATACGATTATACATGTAATACACTGATAACACATACATATTTATCTTGTTTACTTGCATTTCAAAACTCCGCGTTGTCCATGTTAATTAACGCAAACAACTGTTTTCTGATGTTTGTATAGGCCGGGCAGTCCATTACAAAATGCATCTCAGATTTCACATCGCCGGTGGCCTTACAGACATCAAAAGCGTTACAAATCCTATTTTCCAAGGGACTTGGCAGTTCTACATGTCTCCCCTTTTCAATTGCCAAATTATGATCACTAATGCGTAATCTTGTAAACATATTTTGCGCTTCCTTTGTTTTTAAGTGAGCTAAATGGGGCGAGAATTTAATGTCTTTTTTGAAGGTGCGATAAGTACGCAGTTTATTTTTATCGTTCTTTTTATTGTCATTGTTAAGGTATTCATTGAGGTAGATTTTGTAAACATTTGTTAAATTTTCATGTAATTTACTGGATTTATTGTTGTGCATTGCGGCCGTTGATATATTGTAGCCTTCCAACATTTGGCGGAATCCGCGATATTCTGTAGTTAAGTTATGCTCTTCCAGTGAATCATGGAGCAATGCACCTGGTGTTCCAGAGTGAAGTCTGGCCATGAATTTGAACTTTTTAAACTTTTTGACGATGCATTCGAGGAAAAGTGGGAATCTGCAAGGTTCAGCTCGAACGTCATGGTTGGACGAATTTTTATTAACACCGAGTATCATTTTACTGAATTTGATGTGTACAACCTCAGCGTGGAGTCTATCCCACTTTGCAAGATTATATTCTGTATCCCATAGTTCACTACCATACAGCAATATGGGTTTTATTAATTGATCAAATAATTTGGACATTATAGCAGTGGACGGGAGGTGTTTATTCTTAAAAGAATTGAAAAGACTGAAGTGCTTTCATCCCTTTTAGTTTTAACCCTTTACGCAAAATAACGTCCAAAACCGGCCAGCGCTATTCTCAAAAATCGCCAATTAATTTTCAAAATATTTTCATTTTTTGTCTCAAAAACATAGGTTATGACCCGTCGTTGGAACGAGCTCGTTCCAACGAGGGGTCATAACCTATGTTTTTGAGACAAAAAATGAAAAAAATTAGTTATTCAAGAATTTTTTTTGCAAGTGTCGTCTGCTTTTCATGTTAGGTAAAGGGTTAAAGCACGTTGTGTCTCTACAAATTTCCCATTAGGTGAAGAGGTTATACCCAGATAAGAATAGCTTGGTACAATCTCCAACGTTTTTGTCAGCCAATGTAAAAACCGGGGAGCCTTGTACCTTTTTGGGGCAAATATTAAGCACTTAGTTTTCTCAGTGTTTACCCTCAGATGGTTATTCTTCGCGTATATTTCCAGTTTTTCTAAACACGTTTGTAATCCGATAAGCGTACTTGAGAACATAATCTGCAAATACTAGATGACTAATACACTTATTATTCACAACTATGGGATCGCATTTTCCAGTAAAGCTGTTACAAATGTCATCTATAAATATTTTAAACAGGGTTAGGGAGATCGCACAGCTTTGACTAAGCCCTTATGATCCATTCCATTTTGAAATTTGCAACAAGAACCAAAACCGTCTCTATCAGTAGTCAGCATAATCATTCCCTGAGCTCCAATGTGTTCTATGTGCCACTGGGCGCACAGAACACATTGGAACTCAAAGCACGTAATACCAAACAGCCAAAAATACTAACAAAACACCGATTCTGCTGTAGGGTTGCAGCTCATCTTTTCTACACGAGTGCGGACCAATCGAACGCGACGGATACTCGTACCCATCGAGTACCATGAAAGACAGCAAATCGGCGCTGGTCCGTGTTTATCATTTATTGGTAGTTGGCGGCCATTTACGATGATTGACATACTACCATGCAATGGAACATGTCTTTCAGAAGCCCTATGGCAATACATACTACTCTCGTCAACTGAAAATAGCAGGCTTGCCAGGTCGAAGTTGGTTATTTAAGTCACTGTCGGTGTGTTTTCGGTGATTTTACACACTTCGATATGCTCATACAAAGGAACCTACCATGCGAACACGTCCTACGTATTAGAGGCACTTGGAGTCTACAGTAAATATGTGCCGTCTACGATGGCAGTCGGCAAAGTCCCGCTTCCGTTTTTTAGTCATTTCCGTTTGCTTTCAGTAATTTGATATACTTCCATTGAATCGAACATACCCTCATACCTCACTTCACACTGTTAGATGCCACTCCACCTCACAACAACTACTTCCCTCCATGGGAAGCAAGATGCCGGTCTCCATCAAAAAGAATAGATGTCGGAAAGATACATCACTCCAACAACACGACCTGTGCAAACTACACCAAGTATCACACAAGTAATGGTGCCACAACAATGTGACAACATGGCCGCTCACACGGGCTGTCATTACAACCTACTATGTAGAACGCACAATGCATCGCGGTATGTGGTCGCTCTGCTTTCTTTTCCGGCTTACTCTCATTCCAGACAATATGGGTCATTCGAACATGCAAATATTCTTCTACGAGGCAAAATACTCCAGAACATTATAAAACAGGAATACTTCAGTGCCTCCGTCGTGGACGGGCAATATTTCCATGAACGGAATAATATTAGATTCCAGACACAAATAGAAGGAATAATCATCAAAAAATTAATTAATGAAGCACTGGGTACAACACGGTGCTTTGACAATTAAAATTTTGCTGATGATATTTATTACCTGGTAAACGCATGCGTGAACGTCACAGTTCACGGCGACTATATTGTATTTCCGCTTGTTTTGTGTGCAGTATTGAAGCAATGCATATGAAAACAAGAATGAAAACAAGAAATGAAACAAAAAAAAAACCCAAAAAACTAAGGGCGAATTACGCCGATTTTTTTCCTGTATAAATAGGCTTCGATTTTTCCATGTCAGCTGAACGTTCATGAGGGTTGAAGTCTGCGCCTTTATAGGCCATGAATCGTCCGAATTTATATGGGCTTATGCAGGTCAAACTGAAAGAGTTCGAAAGTGATTTTTGTGCAAATCAAAAGACTGGTATTCCCGCTCACGACCACCATGTAGGAGGACTCATCCAAAGTCCAAACTCGATTAACACTTAAGAAAAATATGATCACGCCACAGGAGTCCAAATCAGAACGACGAAGCTCTAATAAAACCTTTGGTGTGGTTCTTGCTCGGGGACATAAAACTCATGTATACTCACGCACCGGCAATGCCTGTCACTATAGTATGACGTTGACACGCTTTGTCTGCAATTAATACCGCGGCCATTTATGGTTATCACGCGATAACACAAGCGCTTCACTTTCACTTCATAAGCCACTTAATGGGTTAATGAAAACTCAGCACGCACTGGCAAATCACAAATGTCTGTATCAACAATCTCAACAACAAAGCAATGTTTGCTCCCAGGCATCCACAGGTTGTGAGTTATAAGGCTCGCCAGTCACTTTTTGCTCCAATGAAATCTTGAGTCAAATAATACAAAATGTTCGAAATCGAAAAATTGAATCTACTACGCAATTGATTCTATAGTAATGATTTCGTACTCGGGTTGTCAATCCCTCGGTGTCAGTACATGTGCTTGATTATTTCGTACCACCTAAGTGTACATAAAAGTAAGGTGGGATGACCAACGGTACTTATTCGCAGTTCCTTATTCGACATTCATTTTCAACCGATAAAATCGGTCGAATACGGAACTGGAAATAATAACCGTTACTTATTCCCAGTTCCTTATTCGACATTCGTTATCAACCGATAACGAATGGTTATTACGCGATAACACAAGAGCTTTGATAAATCACTAACTTCCATAATGAGTTCTGGAACTGTTAGTTCGTATTTCGTGGTAGCGAAAACGTATCATGCTACTGTCTTAGCAACGGGAGTATATTCAAACGAAAATTGACCAAATATCGCAAATGTGGCCGGAGACAAAGTAATTTATATTTTGCGAACTGGACGAAAAAGGATCTCCCTATTAATAGCATTAAATTGCATGTTTCGGATTTTTCCAACAAAATTTGCGTTATCCAGTTGGATAAGATGTGTGAATCTCGTTCACGAGAAACTACAGATTTAGTTACAGTACGGTCGCCGTGGACTGGTCACTTTCCACGCGTGGGCAATATTTACACGGACGCAATAATATTAGATTTTAAACGCTAATTATAGGAATAATCATCAGACATTTAATTAAGCACCGGGTACAACCCAGTGCTTCATTAATTAAAATTTTTCTGCTGATGATTTTATTACCTGGAAAACGCATGCGTGGACATCACTGCCCACGTGTGGATTACGACCAGTCAAGGCGATTGAGCTGTGTCATCTACAGAAAGCTGGCAATAATGCAAGAAGAACCATATGCCGGTAGATAATACAAATAAAATATTATCCGGTTGAAACTGAGGGGCACTTTGTCCGGAGCAGAAACTTGATACTTCATAATTTCATAAGTTAATGTGTAGAGTACACCAATCAATTTATCAATATTTTCAACGTGCAGCCCCAAGGCTATACGTTGAAAATATTAATTAGTCTACCCCCCACCCACAAATAATGAATAT